>ML374781.1:54098-94856 GCA_005239525.1 Nicotiana knightiana | reverse complement strand
TATATATATATATATATATATATATATATATATATATATATATATACTCTGGATCTCAAGAGTCGTCCTGCTTACATAACATCATCACTACACGGGACCTCAACACATAAGAAATTATCAAGTCGTTTCACAACTCACACAGCACAGTCATAAGACCACATGAATTTGACGAGGATGGAAAAACATTTGTTGTTCTAATACCTTTCCATGAAAAGCGCTCTGCTGAAATGAACATGCCTGGCTCATACGGAGCCCATAATCATATTTAAATCCATCCACAAACATCGAGTCACATTGCTCGCACCAAACTAAGCTGATAGCTTTTACCTGGGTCCACATTAACCCACTTCCTCTCATAATATGCAAGAACAACCATCATAGCCAGGACAAACACCCCACAATCCACAACCAAATGAACCGAATGCCTCTCAGGCATAACTTCTCAAATAACAACATTGCACTTCTCTATACTCAGTTCAAATCTTCAATCCATCAAGTGACTACATGTCACACTTTACAAAAATCTTTTCGCGGTCATGTTTCCACGACCTTCCACAAAAGGCAACAAGACACATCAAGAACCCATGACCAGGGTACAAAGCCTCTTCCACCGAATATCAATCTCAGGTGACACTGAAGATAACACCATCTTACTCTGAACTTCCAAATCACCTTTTTCTTGCTCTTCTGAGCTCATGACATCCTTATCATCACCGAACCGCAATCTCGATTCTTACTCCCAGTTACATACTGCTTACCGCACCTAACCTGCCAATATGAGGTAGTGCAAGAATTCCGTCATAACTGCTACCATCAATAGGGCGAACACTTAATCATATAGAAACTTTTTACTTAACTCAATTCAGGAGTATCATCTCAACATACGAGCGAATTCCCCACAATCACCCAACATGCAAATCCTTAAGTAGTAGTTTATACCACCATAAACCTTTCAGGATCCGCCTACACCTGACAGGCCATAACACTGAAATGCTCCCACACGACATCCGTTACGACGGCCGACAAGCCCCGCACACATCGGCATGAACCACATGCATAACTTAATCACATCAAAAGAACTGATCACTATCGCAAATGTGCCATTTCAACTATGGCTAATCAATCTATTTGCGTATAATCATCTTTAATTTGCCTCAGGAATAATAGCAACTTCCTTCAAATCATAGCAAACTCAACCGTCACCCATCCCAAGTGACCTTGATTTCACGAGACTATGCTGCCTAAATCCCGCACCCCATCTCATACCCTCCTGATAATCTTTCTACAAATCGGAGTCTATTTCTCTCACTCCTCCAATATATCCTGCATGCTGAAACATATCATAGAACATTCCAACCATCTTCTTTTTTCTCAGAAATTACTCTGCAAAAGCTCGATTCTCAATCATACTGCTGCATGAAACCCTTAAACTCTGCATTCTTGACTTTTGAATTCACTAGGGCCGCTATTGAGAGTCACCCATTCTGACTGGCCCCGAATACAATCAACTCCAAGGCTCTTCTAGCACATGAACACCCCTTTCAATGAAACACGTGATCGAGTCACTATCCTGACAACTCACATATGCCTTAAGCAAAATTCCGAATCTTCCAAAGCCTAACCCTGGCTCGACAGGGTCAACGCTTTCACACATTCATCAAATTCCACGCACAATCGCCATTTTACTCCTTTCCCTTAGCTGAAATAACTTGCCAACATGCCGATAATCCACGAACCTATGAGAAGACAACCCAACTACAGACGGTGGGACTCCCCCACTTAGCCTGACGCTACTCCTTGCACCACTCTAGACCCTGCCGAGATCCTTCCTCCTTTGATAACGCGATCTATCTCAACCAATCTGTCCAATTCTTCCATATCCTGTTGCTAGCACTCCCTAAATACTCAAATTCTCTAGCATCATTCACACATTCCGCCTCCTACCGAATAGCCACTAGAACCCCTCACCGAGACCTGCCAACCCCGTCATCACTAACCTATTCACAGAAGATAACCCACATGTGGAAATCACCCGCGGACACCTTGCAATGACGCTGAAATGCACGCTCTTTGCGACTTCAATACCCCATCCTACGCCCTGCTTCATTTACCAACTTTACTAGTCTGTCCGCTCCTCATGGACATCCATTAAATGCGCGACAATATCTTCAAATTCCAAGATATGTTGTCGCTCCCCCACTTTGCGACTGCTCGACTCCCGCTTCTTACACCTGGCCTCCTAGAATTGGAACCACCGCCTAGCCTCACTCCAGGACCATTCTCTGTAGCTCTCAAACCAGCAGATCACCACGACTTCAAGCTCTCCGAAGATCTTCTTTCTCTAGCTGCCTTCATTATCAACACTTATCCAGTACTGAACCACCGAAACTCACGATCTCTGCTAACCGCATTCTTCAATACTTCTGCTCAATACTCTGACCCCACACAACCGAAGAAACCATAGCACCGCCAAACTTTACACATTCCATTGGATCAATGACGACGACTACACGTCACAGGTGAATATCCCATATCACTTGAAGACACCAAGTCTTACTACTTTATCAACCCCAACTGGACCATTCATAACCTAAATGCCTTTCCTCTGCCGGCACTAGAATACCGAAATCTCGAAATCACACTCTGAGAAGACCTCTCTTCAAACCATTAATCATCCCCAACATACGGGCAAGCATTCTATCATCATATCGACATCACACGATAACCAATTGCAAGCATCATCACTACCTGAGCATAGCCTTAAGGCTCCTAGAAACACAGTTACTGAGCTGAAACAACATATTATTCTTTTGCAGGGCCATAACAACAGCCCCAACCAATTATACATGGAAACATCTCGAATTATATCTGTAGCACCATTTCAATTCCTCAAATCCCTAATTATAGCAAGCGCTCGCGACGTGTAAGATTGAGAAGGAATAAACATAGGCATAAGCCTCAAAGGAATCAAATCGCACAATGAGGAAATCAAGAAGGGAAGTACTCCTAACAGCCCTGTAGCCTCTCGAAGATAAGTACAGACATCTCCGTACCGATCCACAAGACTCTACTAAACTTGCTCATGACTCATGAGACCTACGGTAACCTAGCGCTCTGATACCATGTTGTCACGACCCAAAATCCATAAGGTCGTGATGGCGCCGGACATCATTGTTAGGCAAGCCCCTCATTTATTAATTGAAATAATTTCTGGGTTTTAACATTTATGAAAAAAATATTTCCTTGCACCTTATTACATATTAACCAAATAAAAATCTGTTAAGTAAAACAATAGTTTAAATATTACACTTTAAAAATATAACCCAACGCATATCCCAGAACCCGGTGTCACAAGTACATGAGCAATTTCTAAGAATTTATACAATCATTACAAAGCCTGTCCGAAATACAACTGGACAAGGAAATTTAAAACGAAAATAAATACAGTACGAGGGAGACTCTGTCAGCTGCAGATCGCCTCCGGATAATGCAGCTCGCCTAAGTCTCCAAATCCTCCACATTGCTATTAAAGTACCTATGCAATAAAATGCACAGCAAGTGTAGCATGAGTACAAAAACAACGTGTGCTCAGTAAGTCGCCCGCCTAGCCTCAGAGAAGTAGTGACGAGAGGTCAAATTAGACACTTGCTAAAGGTCAATTTAGAATATTTAAGTGTGACACTAAGCATGATTATCATAGGCAATTCATTAAAATCAGGAATAATTAATATCAACTCTTTCCCTCATTTAACACTTTAATCCTTCGTCATATTAACAACAATTAATCATCAGGGGTGACTTAATCAAATAACAATTTAATCAACGGGAAGGGACAACTTCTTCCAAGAATCTTTAATAACTTTAAATCTCTGTCATTTCAATTGACAACTTAATATTTCAGGCCAGTAATCATGCAAAATTATAGCAACTACGCAGTAAATATCATGTGCAACAATGCCGAGGGTCGAACGACGCGAACCAACAAATATAAATTGTGCACTGCCGAAGGGTCGAATGGCCCGAACCATAGATGCATCTATCTACCCCGCTCGCGAATCTATCATGCGACGCGGTTAAAATAAAAAGGCTAGCCTGCTCGCGAACCATACCTGCAACTCAGATGCTCATATGCATAAACACAAATATAGGGTCATCCCGCTCGCGAATCATACATGCAACTCAGGCACCCAAAGTTACACATATCCACATAATAAATCCGTATTTTATCAAGAAAGCAGTTTTTCTCAGGAAAGTGGTAAAAATCCTTCTTAAAGGAACATGAAATATAGTTTTAAAATTATTGTTTTGAAACTCATTTGCCAAGTTTAATGATATTCAATAATATAACCCTACTAGGTGTACAATTATCCACAGAGGAATTAATTCTCTTTTTAGGTGATTAAAATAATAAACTCTAGTCTTTTTCAGATATTCAATTACGATTTCACCTATATTAGCAGTTTAAAATTACAGGCAGGATCACAAAGTACAACACAGAAGGCATGCTAGTGGGTCCTAGACTACCCGGACAAGGTATAATAGTAGCTACGCACGGACTCCCGTCACCTAGTGCGTACGTAGCCCCCGAAGATAATAGCATGTACTTAATTAATTCACCTAGGGGGACAATTCCCCCTCTCAAAGTTAGAAAGGAGACTTACCTCGCTTCGAGATTCCATAACCGGCCTCCAAGCCCTTCCAACGACTCCAACGGACGCACAACGCTCCGAAACTATCACATAACGGCAAAGCAATGAAAATATACTCTAATATTTACAACAATTCCAAATTACATAATTTTCCAACCGCACTTAGTGAAATGACCAAAATGCCCTCGGGCCCACGTGCCCGGAATCCGAAATTTCTCGAAGATATATTCTACCCATAGCCTTACTAACTCAAATATACAATTTACTCAAATATTCATGCTCAATTCGTGGCTAAAACTCCAAATTACCATTTTCTAGGTTTCTTTAAGATTTTCCAAATTTTCCTCAATTTCCCCTACCAAATCTATGTAATAATCTTGTATTAAATTAAAAAACGTGAAGAAATGACTTACCATTGGATCCTTGACAAAATCCTCTCCTTGAAGCTCCTCCAAATCGCCCATGGCATATGAAAATGGATGAAGAAATGACCAAATTCTCGCTTTAAAACAATCTACCCACCTGCGGGCCCCTTATCGCACCTGCGCTTCTGCAGGTGTGCCCAAATCTCCCGCACCTGCGGCCAAAGCCTCGCAGGTGCGGATCACATCAGATGACAGCAACCTTCAGCTTTCTTCAACTTTAAATATTGATACATTAACCACCTGGAATTCACCCGAGGCCCCCAGGACCCTCTCAAATTATACCAACCTTTTCCAAAACATAATACGGACTTGCTCGAGGCCTCAAATTATATCAAACAACATCGAAACCATGAATCGCACTCAAATCCCAACTTTATGAACTTAGAAATTTCCAGCTTCTACATCTGATGCTGAAACCTATCAAATCACGCCCGATTGACCTCAAAATTTGCGCACAGGTCATATTCGACATTACGGACGTGCTCCAACTTCCGAAATCAAATTCTGACCTCGATATCAAAACTTTCACTTCCAGTCGGATTTCTCAAAAACCTTCAAATTTCTATCTTTAGCCAAATGACTTCAAAATGACCTACGGACATCCAAATTCACTTCTGATCGCGCTCCCAACTCCAGAATCACCATACAAAGTTGTTCCCAGACTTGGAATCCCAAACAGACATCAACAACACTGAAATGCACTTCAAGCCCAAATTTATGAAATTTTTCAAAAATGCTGACTTCCACAATATGCCTCGAAAGGCTCCCGGGTTATCCAAAACCCGATCCGAACATACGTCCAAGTCCAAAATCATCATACAAACCTGATGGAACCTTCAAATCCTGATTCAAAGGTTGTTTACTCAAAATTCTAATCTTAGTCGATTCTTCCAACTGAAGGCTTCTGAAATGAGAATTTTCTTTCCAAATCAACTCTAAACTTCCCGAAATTCAATTCCGACCACACCTACAAGTCATAACACCTGAAACCAAGCTGCTCACGACTTCAAACCACTGAACGACGTGCTAGGGACCAAAACGATCGGTCGGGTCGTTATAGTTACTATCAATGGGTATGACATGATGATCGATCTCTTGTTGTTTGATATGGTGGATTTCGAGCGGATTTTTGGCATAGATTGGTTATCCCTGTATCATGTTATCTTGCATTATCATGCTCAAACTGTGACTTAAGTTATGCCAAGGTCGCCTAGGTTGGAGTGGAGAGGGTCACTGGTCACTCTAATAGTAGGATGATTTCGTTCTTGAAGGCTCACATATAGTTGAGAATGGGTGCTTAGTTCATTGGGGACACTAATACAGAGGTTCTTTCAATAGATTTTCTACCAGTGGTGAGAGAGTTTCCAAATCTGTTCCCTATGGATCTACCGAGTATGCCACTAAATAGAGTTATGGATTTTGGTATTGATTTGGTATCGCGCACTCAACCTGTATCTGTTCCACCATATTGTATGGCTCTAGCTGAATTAAAGGAGTTGAAGGAGAAATTACAATATTTGCTCAATAAGGGAGTCATTAGGCCGGGTGTTTCTTCTTAGGGTGCACCAGTTTTGCTTGTGAAGTAGAAATATGGTAGTATAAGGATATGCATTGATTATATGCAGTTGAATAAGGCTACAATCAAGAACAAGTATCCATTGTCTCGTATTGATGATTTGTTCTATCATCTTGAAGGTGCTAGGGTGTTCTCTAAGATTGACTTGAGATCGGTTTATTATCAAGTGAAGATTAGGGATTTGGATATCCCTAAGATAGCTTTTAGGACTTGTTATGTTCATTATTATTTCTTAGTGATGTCATTTAGCTTGATTGATGCTCCAGCTGCATTCATGGACCTGATGAACCGAGTGCTCAACCCTTATTTGAATTAATTTTTGATGGTGTTCATTGATGATATCTTAGTTTAATCATGTAGTAAAGAGGAGTTTAAGTAGAATTTGAGGATTGTGCTTCATACTTTGAGGGAACAGAAGCTTTATGCTATGTTCTCCAAGTGTGAGTTTTGGTTGGACTCAACTGCATTCTAGGGTTATGTAGTTTTTGCTAATGGTATGAAGGTTGAACCTAAGAAGATATAGGCGGTTCAGAATTGACCTAGACCTACTACTATGGAGATTCAAAGTTTCTTGGGTTTGGTAGGATATTACCCTCACTTTGTTAAGGGATTTTCATCCATTGCATCTCATGACTAAGTTTACTTAGAAAGGTATTCTATTTTGATGAGTGTGAAGAGATCTATCAGAAGCTCAATAGTGCTTTGACTATAGCCCTAGTGTTAGTGTTTCCCACAGGTTTAAGGTCATACATGGTGTATTATGATGTTACGCATATTGATCTAGATAGTGTACATATGTAGGATAGTAGAGTAATTGCTTATGTGTCACGATGGTTGATGGCTCATGAGAAGAATTATCCAGCAAATTAATTGGAGTTAATAACTATTGTCCATGCACTCAAGATTTGGATGCATCACTTGTACGGTGTGTCTTGTGAGGTCTATACTAATCATTGTAATCTCCAACACTTTTTTAAGCAGACAGACTTGAATTTGAGGTGGTGAAGATGGCTTCAGTTGTTGCTTAAGGATTATGATATCCCTATTTTATTTAATTCGGGCTAGGCAAACGTGCTAGCAGATGCCTTGAGTATAAAGGCAGAGAGTATAGGTAGTTTGGTATTCAGTCCAATAGAGTAGAGGCCTTTGGAAACGGATGTGCGGCCTTGGAAAATAGATTTTGAGAGATTGGATATTTCTAAGCCTAGTAGATTTTTTGCTTATGTTGTTGCATAATTATCCTTGTTTTATAGCATTAAAGCTTGCTAGTATGATGATCCCACTTGCTAGTGCTTAAGGACACTAGGCAGAGAAGTGGTCATTGGAGATGATGGTGCTATGCCACTCTAAGGTCGATTGTGTGTTCCTAATATTTATGTGTTGAGGGAATTGATACTTGAGTAGACTCATGGTTAGTGGTATTCTATTCACCCAAGTGTTGTGAAGATGTATTGTGACTTGAAGCAACACTGTTGGTGTTGGAAGATGAAGAAGGGCAACACTGGGCATATTTCACGGTTTTTGAATTTCCATCAAGTCAAGTATAAACATCATAAACCAGGTGGTGACTCAGAAGATGGTGATACCAATTGCAGGTTGTATAATTGATGAATTCCTGAATCTTCTTGCCTTTGCTGGTTCTCCAATCTTTCATAGGTCAAAAGTCCCTTCAAAATCATGTTTTTGTTGTATTTATACCAAGTAGAAACAAGCCCGGACGAAACTACCCTTTCCTAGCCGAATTTGGTGATTACTCTGACAAATTTTCACAGTCGCGCCATGCCATGCGGCACGCTAGTGAGGATATCTAGAGAGCTCACATTTTTCTTGTCAGACCACTTTTGCACTGTCGCGCCACGCTTCGCGACGCCCCATGCGGTGCGGTAATGGCTTTTTCTCAGAGTAAATTCATGCCTTCATTTTTTGATATTCGGACTTGGTCCTCGACTCCTGAACGTGATCCCGACCTAATTTCTGGGGCTTCTACTCAGACTTCAAAGCTCCAACTTGTTCAATTTCACTCCAAATTACATAAATAACTCAGAATCATTTCCTAAAAGGCATAAAACGCGTAATAACTATAATTTACTATCAATTAAGCTCAAATAACCATAAAATGCAATTATTAGAGTGCAATATTATGGCTAAAATACGGAGTTATAGCCTACCATCATTAGAACAAGGTCCCCACCTACCCATAATATATATAGATACAAAGTAATACACAATATGTACTCAAAACAGTAGACCCGAAAACTCCGTAGGACGTGGAGCTTATTGATCAAGCTGAACACAGAGAGCACCTAAGGAGGTCTACCAGTCTGTCTATCCAAACTTGCATGCATGAAATGTAGCGTCCCTAGGAAAGGGATGTCAGTATGAAATAATGTACCCAGTATGTAAGGCGATAGAATAATTGAAAGCTGAAACTAAATTGATAATATAATTACTGATAGTAACTGGGAGATGATCTGGAGATACACTTACCTGCTGATACTGACTCAACTCTCTCAATATAGTAAGTAAAATAGTTGTCCGGACCTATAAGGCTTGGAACATGTAACTGCTCAGCCATAATAGGTTCACTCATAGGCGCTCGACCAAACTAGGCTCGGTATATCGGCCATTCTGGGCTAGCTCATAGACGCTCGACCATAGTAGGCTCGGTATATAACTTACCATCAGATCATATGTTGCTCAATAAGGGCTTGGCCACCGATTATAGCTCGATGGTGGTGAAAATACTATAATANACACACACACACACACACACACACACACACACACACACACACACACACACACACACACACACACACACACACACACACACACACACACACACACACACACACACACACACACACACACACACACACACACACACACACACACACACACACACACACACACACACACACACACACACACACACACACACACACACACACACACACACACACACACACACACACACACACACACACACACACACACACACACACACACACACACACACACACACACACACACACACACACGCACACACTGCTCTCTTGACTGGAAGAAGACAATACTTAACTGAATATAAAGTGCCCATAAGGGAGAATATTGTAACTTATGAGACTAGGATAATGTACATAAGTTCAGGAATACGAACTTTCTCTTTATGATTCGTTATCAAACGCATGTAGTTACGGGATCATGACAAAATGAAGAAAGGTTTAGCCTTAACACACCTTATCACAATCTTTACAGAAACCACGTTGAACTCTTCTCTTTTCACCTTAATCTAGAACAACGATAATAATACCATCATTAAGCTACGAAAAGTAGAACTATCGCATGGCAAACGACAAGCTTATTTTATATTAAAACGAGCAACATCTCCCCCATAATCTTTACTTCCTCCAAATTTGAGATAACGCCAACAACACATGAACATAACAAAAACAACATATATACGTTATTTTCCAACCTTATATACACCACAAAATACGACAAAACAGCCCAATCTCTTCATACACAAAACAACCACCGTAGTAGAGCCAAACAATCCGAAAATGTTACGATGAACGACCAGCCCACCAACCTGCATTTATGTGGTGTTTCTATGCACCCTTTCTCCTCCAAAACTCCCTAAATAGTATCAAAACACGCAATCCAATAGCAACATAAAACAGCCCACGAATATACTCCACTACAAGTTGAATAACTCGAACTCACGGCTTCCGATCACCGTTCGTGAGTTCTTACAATTATAGAACGACTTTCCATACATTACCAGCAGAAAAATGGATGAAATAAAGAAATATGCTTACCTTATTTTTTGAATATCTTAGCTCTTATCTTGGTTCTTCAAACCCTAGGTTTTCCTCCAACTAGAACTTGAAAAGAAGAGAAAATCACTTAGGGTTGTGTTCAATTTTTGGGAGGACTTTTACAGGGGCTTATCTCTAGTTTTATGCCCTATTATCAGTGTGATATATGAAGGAAATGAGCCCTTAAAATATCTCTTTGTCCGACCCGAACTTTCCCCTTTTTAGACATATGTAGTCCTCTCGTTTAAGCAAGTAGGTGACACCCCTACTTGTCACCTAGCAGTTTGTGCAGTCTCACAAAAAACTTATATATCTCTCTACTCTAATGTCGTATTGAAAAACTGTTTAATGCATTAGAAAATAGACGCATAGATATTCAATTTTATGGGCGGATCACCCCTAAATCTAAGTATATTGGGAGAAAAGCGCAGTGACATTTGACCCAAATTTCAGTAAAACTTATGAACATAACTTGTGATGACTTTCATCAACTTATGTTCCACAACTCGATTGACTTCAAAACTTAACACATGACTATCATAAGATAAAAATAAATCATAGCATAACCCTTTTATCATGTTAAGAACCCTAGTCTTACCCCAAATGTACGGGTTGTAACATTCCCAACTTGTCGCTTTCGACAAAACATTATTTTCTTCAATTCATTTAGCTTCTGAACCTTCCAACCCTCTTTGTACTTGTTGTTCATGATCTTAAATATTTGTAAACTCCGAGGTAACATTATAACTTACTTTATATACTTTCAAACATTAGTTTGCTTACGATGCACTTTTACATAAGAAAATATGGTGTGTAAAAAATTTTACTTCTTGTATTTCCATTATGTCTCTTTATATTAGTTATGTCAATTCTTGTAACATTATTTATTTTTTTAAGAATTATTAGGGGGATCAAGAAATCAAACTTTATAGCAAGCAAACAATTCTCTATATTGGTGTCTCTCCCCCTTGACACTATGTTGCTTTTCGGTAATAGCTTTCATTAATTCTATCAAGCTTTCTTTCATTCTCATTCTCTTTTCTATTACCTCAATGGCTCTTGACATTGATTTTCTCGTACCACACTAACAATTTCGTCGAGCATACGGAGGGGACCTCAGTTGGCAGATAGTAACTGCAGGAACATCGGTTGCTTAGACTTATGTCGCCCTTCCAAGCAATCTCAGGAAGATGCCGCATAACAGTTGGTATCAAATACTAGGATCAACATCGGATGAGGGCACATTGCCATTACCACCATTTCTGACCATGGTGAATTATGGGGACCTCATTGTGGCCCTTGAAGAGACGGTTAACGTATTATAACTCATCGTGAATATGATGTCTGATCTAAGAACTAGCATAGTGCAAAGGTTGGATGACCTGGACCACAAGTGCGGCAAGCCAAAGGTGACATCACGAACATAAGTCGCGACTCTGAAGGAGATCGAGAAACGGCATCCACAGAGGCAACAAAATTTTCAGTAAATTGGAGGGCCTCCAACAGGAGAGGACCGAGGAATTAGACTATAGGGCACAAGAGGCAGACATAGTGACTACCATGCAACAAACAATAGACAACTTGATGGGCCAGCTCAATGTTGTCAATGTTTCCTTACAAGGACTACTTCAAGGCGGCGAAAACCACATTAGGGGTGATGTGAACTTCGCCCCTGCGCCACAAAAGCTGAAGATTCCTAAGCCAAAATCCTACAATGAGGCTCGGAACTCTAAGGAAGTGGAGAACTTCATCTTAGACATTGAACAATACTTCGATGTCGTAGGAGAGTTAGAAGAAGCAAAAAAGGTAGCAACTATGTCATGTATCTTCAGGGTGATGCTAAACTCACAAAAGCTGAAGATTCCTAAGCCAAAATCCTACAATGAGGCTCGGAACTCTAAGGAAGTGGAGAACTTCATCTTAGACATTGAACAATACTTCGATGTCGTAGGAGAGTTAGAAGAAGCAAAAAAGGTAGCAACTATGTCATGTATCTTCAGGGTGATGCTAAACTCACAAAAGCTGAAGATTCCTAAGCCAAAATCCTACAATGAGGCTCGGAACTCTAAGGAAGTGGAGAACTTCATCTTAGACATTGAACAATACTTCGATGTCGTAGGAGAGTTAGAAGAAGCAAAAAAGGTAGCAACTATGTCATGTATCTTCAGGGTGATGCTAAACTCTGGTGGCGGGTGAGATACGAAGCCATCAAGGCCGGTGAAGATACTCTTGAGACTTGGGCAGACCTGAAAGCAGTCATATGCCTACAGTTATTCCCTGAAAACATTGAGTACATTGCACGGAGAAAGCTCTGGGAGCTCCGCCAAACCAAGGCAGTCAGGGATTACGTGCGGGGATTCTCCGCGCTCATGCTGAACATACGAGATATGGGGGACAAACACAAACTCTTCACATTATTGGAAGGTTTGAAACCTTATGCCCATATGGAGCTGCAAAGACAAAGGTTAGACACTTTACCAAGGCAATCCAAGCAGTGGAATGCCTTAGGGACTACCAAGTGGGGGAGATCAGAGTGCAGCCAAATTTAAGACTCCTTCCTCAGACATCAATAGGGTTGTGTCTCACAACAACGATCGGGGGAGGAAGACCCTTCAGAATGTCGCCATGCGGCGGGCCACATTGGAACAATGAATGTCCACATGCACAAATGAACGCCCATCAAACTTTTGATGATGGGACGGATGACGATACAGATGATGTTGACCAGACAGAACCAATAAGTGCCTTCAACGCACTTGTTTGTTATATTTCTGAGGCCTTAGCGGGAACTAGTGCCGACATCCGTAAAAAAAGGCAGATTAGGGGCCTCCTATTAACCAATAGAAGATCGTGATGTTCATCGAGATGAAATTTAATGGCAAGCTCGTTTGGGCGATGATAGACACGGGCGCAACTCACAACTACTTAGCCTCAACTCAGATAGAGCGCCTTGGTCTAGTTTTGTGAAAGGGTAGGGGTCGTGTCAAGGCTAAAAATTCACCGCCTCAGCCAGTGGGTGGAATAGCCAAAGGGGTGCCAGTGAATCTTGGTCCTTATGAAGGAAAATTCAACTTGTGCGTGGTGATCATATGCTACTGATGATGGGAGCCAACGGGGGCCAAGCTCTGCATTATCCCATGCACAATCGTAAAGAGGGTTGCAGAGAACATCTCAGCCTTGCAGATGAAGAAGGGAGTCAAAAGACATGAACCTACATTCCTGGCTACCCTCTATGTTGAAGATATTGAACGCTCTTAGGGTCCCGTTCCTACACCCTTTAAGGAGCTGCTAAAGAGGTTTGAAGATGTCATTCCATAGGACACATCAAAGCCACTCCCGCCTAGCCGTACTGTGGACCATGAGATTAAGTTGGTGCCGGGTGAGAAGCCACCTGCCTGGGCGCCTTACAGAATGTCACAACTCGAACTCGCCAAGCTTTGGAGACAGTTGATAGAAATGCTGGACACGGGGATCATTGTGCCCTCCAAGTCTCCTTATGGATCCCTTATGCTTTTCCAAAAGAAACAAGATGTCACACTACGAATCTGTGTAGATTATCGGGCCCTAAGAAAAGTCACCATGAAGAACAAGTACCCTATCCCACTAATGGCAGACATGTTCGATAGATTTGGTGGCGCTACAGTGTTCACCAAAATAGACTAAAGACAAGTTACTAGCAAGTCCAGATTTCCGAGGGAGATGAACACAAGATGACATATGTGACAAGATATGGGTCATACAGCTTCCTAGTCATGCCATTCAGATTGACTAATGCTCCCTCCACATTTTACACCCTGAAGAACCAAGTCTTTCGAGAGTACATGGACCAATCCATAGTAGTCTACTTGGGAGACATTGTGGTATATGTCAAAACACTGGAGGAAAACCTAGAGCACCCGCGGAAGGTCCTAGCCCGAATGCGGGAACACTAATTATATGTGAAGCTATCCATGTTCTCCTTCGCCCAAAAACAAATTGACTTCCTCAGACATGTTATCGAGGAAGGGTGGACCAAGATGGACCAACAGTAGATTCAAGCTGTCATAGATTCGTTGCCGCCTAAGGATATCCGCGCCTTGAGCTCGTTCCATGGCCTATACAACTCTTATCGACGAGTTGTGAAAAATTACTCTCTCGTTGTGGTGTCGTTGATAGAACTCCTAAAGAAACTCACGCCTTGAGATTTGATACCAGGCAAGCGGAGGTCTTCAACGCATTGAAAGCGACTATGTCTAGTAGCCCTATCTTGACCCTTCCTGATTTGGCCAAGCTATTCGAAGTACAAACGGATGCCTCTGACTATGCTCTGGGTGGAGTCTTGCTACGAGAGGAGCATCCAGTGGAGTACGAGAGCCGAATGTTGAAGGATGCAAAATGGTGATACGCTGCCTATAAAAATGAATTATTGGTTGTCATCCACTACTTATGCCTTTAGAGGCACTATCTTATGGGAACCCCGTTCGTGGTCAAGATAGACAACACATTTGTTAGTCATTTCATGATGCAACCAAGCTGAATGGCCGATAGGCCAGGTGGTAGGAACTCCTAGTGGGATTTCACTTCAACCTGGAGTACCGAAGTAGGAAGATCACCTAGAGTTCAAGGAAAGATCACCTAGAGTTCTTGGTGAAATCACAGGGTTGTGATGTAGAGGAGAATACTTGGGATATGGGAACAAACCTCAAAGCCTAAAAGATCCTGTATGAAGATTATCTTGCAAGTAGGTGCCGAGGATGTCGCCAACTCAGGTGGGGGAAAATATCATGAGCGGCTTCCCAGCCATGCCCCATGACCCCTTGGACGCGTCTCATGGCGTCCTGACAAGCCTCCAAACGCCTAGCGCCATGGATGACCCTGTGGTCTTGGACGCTCCAAGTGACAAACGCGTCTCTACCTATGTCGCCCCACCGATAGCCCTCGCCAGCCCCTATATGCCAATAACGTCGCGCGCACAGATAGCGTCGCGCATGCAGACTCTTATGTATTTCCATTATGTCTCTCTAGCTTAGTGATGTCAAGTCCTGTAACTTTGGTTTATTTTTTTAAGCATTATTAGGGGAGATCAAGCAATCAAATTTTCAAGCAAGCGAACAATTCTCCAGACTGGTGTCTCTCCCCCTTAACACCGTGTTGCTTTTCTGTAATAACTTTCATTAATAAAATCAAGCTTTCTTTCATTCTCAATCTCTTTTCTCTTCTCTCAATTGCTCTTGACATTGGTTTTCTCGTATGGCACTGACAATCTAATCTAGCGTACGAAGGGGGACCTATTGGTGGATAATAACCGCACAGACATCGGTCCCGTAGCCTTACGTCGCCCTTCAAAGAAATCTCAGGAAGGCACCGCGTAAAAGAACCATGTGCAGCAAATTTTTTTAGTGTTTCTTTTTGTGACCAAACCTCATTGGTTAACTTGGAACCCATTCGGTCCAAGCTTAACTTATTCTAGATATGTCAACAATCAACATAGTAATACTCATCCACAATTTAAATTAACAATATTACTCGCGTATAACGCATTTGAAAACACAATAAAAAAATCATGACCATAATACTTAATATATCGGTGTATTACAACAAATCATGTGGGGCTCTATAACTTCAAAATCAATATCATATAATAAAGCTTTAGAAAATACAATATTAACAGCAACTAAGCCTCATAACCAAATAAATAATGCCGGTTATATGAATCTTCACTAATAATTTTTTGTATTTAAATTTATTTATTTTGTAAAATGATGAAATTTTAGAAAGTAACAACAATAAAATCCAAAAACAAAAGCATAATTAGTTGTAACCAAGGAGGCATCGGAGTTATTACTAATTATATTAATAAGTACATAAAAGAGAAATAAAATATATGATTTACCATTGAAGACAAGGACGTAAGTGTCCGCTTGGAACTAATTGAAGGTCCTACTGTGATTTTGAACATGCCCAACACAGGAACATGAATCATGAGCGCCACCCAAACCACATGCTTCCGCGGGAATTGTTGAGCAATCTTTATCTTACTTCAATTTTTGGGTCCACATGCCACCAAACCTTGAGAGCAAGATATCTCTTTAAATAGTAACCGTTATTCTTTACCAACTGGACAATTACCAACACTTTAAGGGGTCGTTTGGTTGGAATATGATTTATACCGGTAGAAGTTATGCCGATATAAGTTATATTAGGATAAGTTATGCTGGGATTGTTGTTTATTCATTGTTTGGCATGTTGTATTAAGCATGACAATTGCATAATTTCTAAGAAGTAGGTATAAGTTATACCGGTGTTAATTACCCCACCTTCTATAAGGTATAAGTTATCTCAGTGTTAAAATTAACACCAGGATAACTTATACCTGGTTTGCTAACCAAACATGGTATTAATGTGGTATTAAATTTTTACACCATCCTTATACCTTCTTATACCTCATACCAAACAACCCCTAGGGTTTGTTTGGTACGAGGTATAAGAAGGTATAATGCTAGTATAAAAATTTAACACCACTTTAATATTTCGTTTGGTTAATAAATCAGGTATAAGTTATCCCATGATTAAAATTAACACCGGGATAACTTATATCTTATAAATGATGGGGTAATTAGCACCGGTATAACTTCTACATTCTTCTTATAAATTATGCAATTGTCATATTTAATACAATATATCAAATAGTGGATAAAAAATAATTTCAGCATAATTAATTTCAGCATAATTTATCCCAACAAAATTTATACTAGTATAACTTATACCGACATAAGCCGTATTCAAACCATGTGACCCCTAATACTATACTTGTCCCAGCTAATATCTAGAATGTTATTGAGAAAATACTATTCAAAAATAAAAAATAAATGTTAGTTTCTAAGGAAAAGGAGAAAAATATAAAAAAGAGGTCAAATAGTCAGCTAACTATTTCTTTTTGAAGGATCTTTAGATAAAAAATAATATTTTGGGGTTTGGCATTATGTTTCTTTATTAGTCAATGTTGAGTCAATCATACTAGAGAAATGGTTGAAGAATTCGGGTAAAAAACAAAGCAAAAAAGAAATTTCAAATAGAGAACTAAAATATTTGAAGACAATGTGGTTTCCATCAGTCTCATTCCGAATATATAAGAATTTTTTAAGTATTACTTTTTTTTCGATTTACTTCACTTATTCATTTTGTAAGTATCCAATTTCTTTTTTTGCAGGTGACATGGCAGAGAATAAGAGTGTACATGGACCGGGTTGGTTCAATTTTTATAAAATCGAATCAAACCAACTGTATCAGTTTGAGTTGATTTGGTTTTGTCGGGTTTTTCGTATTTTTTTTACTTAAATATTATTTCAATCTTACTTTGTCAAATTTTTTAGAAGTAAATATATGTTTAGTAAAAATATAAAAAATCGACAAATAGATATCAAATAAAATATTTTTATGGAAGAATATTTTTAGTAACACATAATAGTTATTTTTTGGTTGTCTGGCAATAATTTTCGTTGATGTACTCTTTCAAGGTGAACTGAATTTAGTAGAAAAGATATTAGAATTTAATAGATCTTAACATATGATATGGATGTAAAAGAACAAAGAGATTGACGCATTTCATTAACACTTGATTATGAGAAAGTGATCATACAACTTATTATTTAAGGTTAATAAATGTGGAGCACTTCATATACTGTTAAATATTATATCCCGCAAGATAATCCCAAATATTTATAGACATTTTAAAAGAAAATTTTATATAAAATCGTATAAAAATTATATATTTGTACGTCGGTTTGGTTCGGATTTTTCTACTCAATACCAAACCAAACCTAGTCGGAGTTTTTAATCGGTTTATTTTAATTTTTCGATTTGTTGCTATTTTTGGTTCAGTTTGTACATCCCTAAGAGCGAGTAGAATGTTTTCTAGACACTTCAACCTCCCTAAATTAAAATCGAGCAAGTAGCAAGAATTGAGATTTATAATTTCAACTTCGAAATTTTATATTTTTGATTAAACCATGAATTAAGACAAAGATTATTATTGCAATAGTTTTTTATTGTGTAGAAACAATATACTGTGATACTTTTCCAAATCGAGAAGTTATTTGGCTAATCCCAAGTTTAATTCTTATTACAACAAATTTCTCTAACCTAATAAATTCTTGTAAAACGCAAAACTTGCATTACTTATTAATTCTTAATTCAGTTTTTTTTTTAATTTCACTTGAATATTTGTACATTACATATAGTATGCAATTGAGTAAATACACCTTATTTCCTAAAAATACTTGAACAGAATATTATGATGTTTAATCACAAAAGGGAAAATGACCAAAAGGAAAAAACACGTACTACTAATAATAATTCTTTACAAAAATTTAATTTATGTGCATTAATTGTGCAACTATGTATATAATTATGTGATTTATAAGGTAATAAATAAATTTTTTTACAATAAATATTGTCCTTTCATTTATTTTGTTTGACATAGATTTACTTAACACAAAATTAATAATGAAACGAGGTTTTCAAAATTTATGGTCTTAAATATATTACAGATTTTGTGTAATTATAATTTTTTAATTAATATAAAAATATGCTATTTTTTGTTGAATTGATTAATAAAAAATAGTGAGAAGTAATTTATGTAAGAGGTACTCCTCCGTTTTAATTGATATGTTTTGGCACAAATTTATTTTTTTTAAACTTATCATCTTAAAAATAATTAATTAAATTTTTTTTTATAAAATTATATTATTTGTGTAGTTTTAAAGCTCAGTGAATAAAAAGTGTTAAATTTGAATTATGAAATATACTTTTTAAAAAAAAAAAAAAAACTAATTAGGAAAATGTGTAGTACTGTTTTAGTTAACACTCTCTCTCTCTCTCCTTCGTCACATGAGCTGTTTTCAACGCGACAACAGCAAAGCACATTCTCTCTCTCTAAAATTCTCACTGACGGAGGTGGAAGCAAAACCTGAAAGAGAGAGAGAGAGCCAAGAAAGATCTCTCCTTCGTCTCCATCGCCATGAACGACCTTTTAAATGTAAGTTCTTTTGCCCCTTGACATCAATTTTATTAATTTCTTTAGCTGTACAAATGTTAGGAAAATATGTCAAATATTGCTGTCTTTGTCAGCAAAGTTGCTATTTTGTTCTGCTTAATTTGATATGAAGAAAAGATTTTGTTAGTGAGCTTTATGATTTGTTAATAAAGGAATTCTATTTGTAGGAAGCATTATATGATTACTTGTAGTTAATGGGTAAGCCAAAGATGGGAATTGGGCTGCATAAAGTGACATCCGGGATTGCGACAATTGTTAAATATTGGACTTTCTTAGCTACTATGATGAAGTTGATCTCTAAAAGTTATGCAGCAACAATTTTCTTGATTTTTTTCTTGTTTCCTGCTTGATTTGATGGTGGATGATGGATTTTGTCAGTAATGGATTTGTAATGTGCTAAGCATTCTATGACATTTAGCATCGTGGCAATTGTTGAAGCTGCATTGTCGTCCTCTTTTAGCTACTATGATTCAGCTATTTTAAATGTATGTTAGGAAGACGAATTCCTTGTTTTCCCCTTCCTTTTCTACTATATTACTTCCCTTGTAGAATTGGGAAGCAAAGAATGCAAGTTTTAATATGTCTCCTAACAAACTGCTGCTTCAAATTTCAATGTAACAATGAAAGTAAAAAGGAGATTCCTTTTTGGCTTCACTGGGCGGGAAAGATATCCAATGTCACGTTCACACATGTTTATTGAGGGACAAGGCTCATACTTTAGCTTAATCTTCTCCTTGTGGAACATAAGTCTTAATCTTTGGTATCCTCTTAAATTTTATGAAATATATATGCATGCCTCTTTTACTGACCAGCACCCAAGGGGTGGCCTAACGTTCAATGAAGTTGTAATGGATGATAGCAATCAGGATTCAAATCCCAGCAGAGAAAAAAAATGTTTGGGTTATTTCTTCCATTTGTTAAGCCTTGGTAGTTAGATTTATCCTATATCTTTGGTGGTGGGAGGTAGCAGATACCCAGTAGATTGGAAGAGGTGTACAAGCTAGTCCGAAAGCTACTGTTCTAAGAAAATTTTCTTTTGTATCTAATGTTGATGTATCATCGTTATAACCAATTTACTGGACGAAAGCTCATTTGCGAATCCTGTTGGCATGAAGAGCTATAGGTTTCAACAACCCCACCATCAGATCCATTTTGCTTATAAAAAAATTCTGAATGTCAGTCTTCATGCAGAAATTAATTGGTGATGTGCATATGGTTAAAGTTTCAGTTAATAAATGGTATATATTCTCCTAGCTTGTGTGGGACACCTGTAAATTCTTTTCCTTCTCACTGTTAGTATCAGAAACTCTCTTTTCCTATAGAATTTTGCTAATGCTTTGCTTGTCTGTCCAATTAATAAAATACGTGATAGAATCAAAACTTTTATCTTGTCATGTTTAAGTACTTATCCTGGGATTATTCCTTTGTCTAACTTCAATGATGATTTCATGGCCATATTGGATGTATGCTGTACTATACTTCTTTGAGACCTTAGAATAGTTGTGTGCCCTTTGGTATTACTAGTATTTTTACTGATCAATTGCACCTTAATCCTATAATTAGTTGAGATGACTATATGAATCATCTATATATATTCCATTCTATTAAGGCTCAAAATCAGAGGGTTCAACGATATTTATGTTAGCTACATTGAATGAAGTTTATTTCTTAATGCTATGCAGCATTTTGTTGATTTGCTATTGTTTTTTTTGCTTAGTTTGATTTGGAGAAAAATGTGTACTATGGACTTGATCGTTAAATAATGTATTTATCAATAATGGATTTGTAAATGTGCTAAGATTAGCATCTGGCAATTTTTGAATCTGCATTGTCGTCCTCTTGTAAGTACTATGATTCAGCTAATTTTAAATGTATGTTTGGAAGGCGAGTTCCTTGTTTTACCCTTCCCTTTCTAGTATATTACTTGCCTTTTTGAATTGAGTAAGCAAAGAACGCAAATCTTAGTGTGGCTACTAACAAAATGCTGTTTCAACATGTCAAAGAAAGTAAAAAGAAGATTTCTTTTTGGCTTCACTGTCCGGGAAAGACATCCAAAGTCTCATTTAAACATGTTATTGAGGGGCAAGGCTCATACTTTAGCTTGATATTCTCCTTATGGAAGCATAAGTCTTAATCATTGATGTCCTCTTAAGTTTTATGAAGTATATATGCATGCGTATTTGTACTGACCAGCACTCAAGGGTTGGCCTAACGTTCAATGAAGTTGTAATGGACGATAGAGATCAGGATTCATATCCCAGCAGAGGCAAAAAATGTTAGGTGATTTCTTACATTTGTTAACCTTTGGTTTATCCTTGGTTTATCTTGTATCTTTGGTGGTGGGAGGTAGCGGATACCCGGAGTAAAAAGAGGTGTACAAGCTAGTCCAAACACTACTGTTGAAAGAAAAAAAGTTTGTATTGACCATAACGTTGCTAATGCTGATGTATCATCGTTATAACCATTTTACATTTGACCGAAGTGAGAAGCAAAAATATTCTGATAAAGACGTTCCTCGACAAAAGCTCATTAGGGAATCCTTTTGGCATGAACAGCTTTAGGTTTCAACAACTCCACAGATCAGATCCATTTTGCTTATGCAAAAAGTCTGAATCTCAGTCTTGATGCAGAAATTAATTGGTTTTGTGACCTATGGTTATAGTTTCAGTTAATAAATGGTATATACTCTCCTAGCTTGTGTGGGACACCTGTAAATTCTTTTCCTTCTCACTGTTAGTATCAAAAACTCTCTTTTGCTGTAGAATTTTGCAAATGCTTTGCTTGTCTGTCCAATTAATAAAATATGTGGTACAAATAAAACCTTTATCTTGTCATGCTTACGTACTTATTAAATATTTATCCTGGGATTATTCCTTTCTCTTTCTTCAATAATGATTTCATGGACATATTGGATGTATGCTGTACTATACTTCTTTGAGACCTTAGAATAGTTCTGTGCCCTTTGGTATTACTAGTATTTTTACCGATCAATTGCACCTTAATCCCAAAAGTAGTTGAGATGACTATATGAATCATCTATATATATTCCATTCTATTTATGCTCAAAATTCAGAGGATTTATCGTAGTTAAACTATATTCACATCGGTTGTCAACCTATGATGACCCAAGTACTTTACTCGGGTTTGGAACTGGTTTTGCTTGTCACAGCAAAGTAATATTTTTTCCTTTAAAATATTGCTGGTATTGATCAAACCTCAGAAGAATGTCACTTTAAGTATTCCTTATAAAGTTCCACATTCTTCTGATTTGTGCTTGTAAAGAAAAAAAATGTTGTTTTTCATTATTTAACTGTTTGATTTGTCTTGTAGGATGGTTTTGATACCTATGAGGCCCCTAGGGATCAAAATGATAGACATGGAGATATTGAAATGGGAATACAAAGACCAATGGACTCCGGGGAGCTAGGTCTTGATGATTTCTTTAAGCAGGTTTGCTGCAAAATCTTGTTATATGTTATCTTGGAAAATTAACAGTGTGATAATTTTGTTTTCTCCTCTTCCTTTCCTCAATTACTTTCCCTCTCACATGTTGAAGTTGATCTCCTGAAAATTTCGTGCTTCCTCCTTTTCTTGCCTCTTTTGTCGATGTTGCTAGGTTCACCAAATTGAGAAGCAGTATGAGAAGTTGGAAAAGCTCCTCAAGAAGCTTCAGGTATAAATGCCCTTCGATTATACTACATGCCATCCTTTTGTAAATCAGTTTGATTGCAATTGTAGCGTGCAGTGAGTGACATGTAATTTTCTTTGAAGGTTGCATTTAAGTTTGTTAAGTTTTCTTTATTTTATCTGATTCATGCATAGGTAATGAACATAGTTACTTGCCCGGTGCACTAAGCTCCCGCTATGCGCGGGGTCCGCGGAAGGACCGAACCATAAGGGTCTATTGTATGCAGCCTTACCCTGCATTTCTGCAAGAGCCTATTTCCACGGCTCGAACCCGTGACCTCCTGGTCACATGGCAGCAACTTTACCAATTACGTCAAGGTTCCTCTTCGCATAGGTAATGAGCATGCAAGGATTAAACCAAATTGTTGGACAACTGTACTAATTTTGATTTTTGATTGAACTAAGCTTGAGGAACTGCTTTAGACGATAGAGGGGATCCGGAAAGCGGCAAACCATACAGTTTTACTGAGCAATAAAATTAGGTGTAATCGCCACAACTTTGAGAGGGTGGGGTGTCCTTATCAACTATATAGGAGTGATAGAGAATTAGAAACAGAAGGACAGGCCACAATAGTATGGGAAGAAGGTGGTAAAGTCCATGCGTTTCACTCCCGTGGCAGGTACCAGTCACTAGTAATTCAGTCCTGCAGCATGACAAAATCAGATGAATGTCACTGAATAATATAGTGTTTTAGTTAGTTGACATACTGAAATCAAATTGAAAAGCCGTTAGGGCAAATACAAACATAAGATTATGGCACAGAAGGAATAGGGTTAGCAATGCTATAGTAGTGGGTTCAGTTCTGTCTCCAAGTATGATTATAGGCGGTGACACGGAACAAGCAATATGAGATTATGAGTAAATAGTTTGGAAATACTAGAGGTACAATCAAAAGCACTAAGTTGAAGACTCATGGGAGTTTTGAAGCCCTTCAAATTCCTTGATTAGTTTACCTCTCACTCTACATTTTCTAGATTGAGCTACATTAGCCATAGTTCGTGGTTGAGCAACATTAGCCTTAGTTGATTGTGGTATGCCATAGAGAAAATAACACGAACTCGAGTATGTCCTACTTTTTGCAATATGTGCAGCAGTTAAAATTGTTCCAACTCCTGTGCCCCCTTTGACAAGCACTTAGGGATGAAGTTGAGTAGTCCATTGGAGGAGTTGGAGTAGATGAAACTTTCCCTAGCGACGTGGTAGAGAAGATTTAGAGAAGATTCTTGAAGAGATTGTATACTGTAAGAATTGTATCGCAACCGAGTTCGGCATTTTCATAGTCAGTCCAAACATAGAAAGAAAGAGCACCATAAGAAATTTGCAGGGTCATCAATAGAACAATGTCTCCTAACCCTATTTATGTATACAATACAATATACCCTTCTCTCTCATATATATATATATATATATATATATATATATATATATATATATATATATATATATATATAAATAATCCCATTGACAGTAGGACACTCTTTCCTAACCCCACCAATTATAGGATTTGACTTTGAACCCCTCTACCCTCTAACTTTGAATTGCACTAATTACATTACTCAATCAAAATCAACAATTTAAAAGGCATTGGGCATCATTACCACAGCTTCACTTTCCCAGTTAAAAGTATTTGAATTTGTTTCTACATTTATCAGCAACATCGTTTGTAAGAAATAAGGTTGATCTGATGTTAGCTTTTTTTTTTTGGGGTCGGGGGATGGGGAGGTAATAAAACCTTGCTTCAAGTGCATATAATGTGATTCCTTTTTCCACATAACGAGGAGCTCTTCCATGTTAGTGATTCACAGATTGCGTTCTCTTTGCTTGTACTAAAACCCACTTTAGGGGGTTGAAAAGGTAATTCCAAGAAGCGTCCGTCGACTTGTAGGTTAGTTGATGTATGATAGGAACATAAGGTACTTACCTAAAGGACAAAAAACAAAGACATAGGGACCAGAGGTGCTCAGAAGATCCACATATGATCTTAATTGTTTCCTTAAATATTTAAATGTTAAGAACCTCAGGAATTTTTCCAATGCTCTTCAGGATGCTCATGAGGAATCAAAGGCTGTCACAAAAGCTGCTGCTATGAAAGGTAATCTATTTTGTTGTGGTTATACTGCTGGGGCATGTGCTCGAAGAATTTGATTTGCATGACTGATGTGTTATTCACTCATCGTAGATGCCCTATAAGCTAGTTCAGCTAAGAGTGGAGTAAGAAACCTATCATATGATACCTGAACTGATAGTTGAAATGGTAAAGGCGGTTTAGTTTATAAAATCCGCATCAAGGTCCACCAATAAAAAAATATGATTATTTTATTTTCATCTGAATCCTGGCAGTAAAAGTTTTTCAACTATGTAGGAATAGTTCAACCTGTTGAGAAGATCTTTTTATTTTTGGAGAAAGGTTCAACTTGTATAAATGAATACGATAACATATACCCAATATGGACCTACTTCCTTTTGTTTTTTCAGTTAGGAAAAATAGATAATAAATATGAATAAAATAAAAAATGCAAAGGCTTCTGTTAACGTGCTTTTTGGGTCTCCCTACTCAATTATATTCCATCAGCTGATTCTCAGGTTGCATATGTCCCCAAGTGTTTTTAATCACTTTATAGATGGGAGAATGGTCAAACATAAAGCAACTAGTCAGTTTTCGCAGAAAGCTATGTTCTGACTGTGCTTTTTTATTAGTACGAATATGCATATTTTTCATTTCTCTTTTTAGACCATCCGGTGTCCAGAATCATTGGACCGACTAATCCAGCCGCACAGTACAAAGCCTACCATTGGGCATTTTGGTGCCCCCTACCAATGTGGACTCCATGCCCAGGCTCGAACCTGAGGTTAAGGGTGGAGGAACATTTACCCTTCCACCACACCTATTAGTGATGAATGGATGTTTTTTATTTTTTTAAAGAACTATAATAAATATAAGATGTTTAATAAACAAGCTTGTATTAGTTGGACATTACCAATGATAAACATCACGTGCAAGAGTGTTGCCTATAGACTTAGAAATGAATGACATATGACAAAGACGAGACAAAAACATATTGGGATGATGATAGCGATGATAACTTTAAAAGGTTTAAATAGCATGAGAATTATGATTAGAACGAGTAATATTTTAAACATGTGCTCAAGGACTATGGGAAGGAGAAAGGCGTCAATCTTTTAGACCTGATGTAAACATTATCTACAATGATAAGTCAAGAGTCGTGTAGTTGTGGTAGAACATTTAGGAGAGGTAATATTATCCCCCAAGAAATAGGTAATACCGCAGATAATTTCACCTTGTTGGTCATAGCACCAGTAGTTGAACGCTTACTCTTACTGCTCTTCTCAGGTTCACCTCTTTTGGATGCCCTGGTTCCTGTTTGAAATCATTTGTTTATCACAGAACAAGCCCCCCCAAGTCACTGCTATAGTTGACCCTCTCTTCTAGATCCTCTCTTCTATCAGCCAAATTACTCTCTTCGGGAGTTCTCTCCTTGACTACACCCTCCTCGGCTTGTTACCCATATACTCCTGAGCAATCTCTTCCATCCCATCTAAAACCCTTGAATCACTGAATCCAGGGACAAAGACCTAACCTCTACTTTATTTAAACACCTAAGATAGGGTCTAAGTCCCATCTGCCCTTACATAGGGCCCCACCTATAGGGCTAGTTAGGTAAGACCTTATTTACGCAATTCTCAGATCGATATTTGAAGGACACGATGGAAGTTTCCTCCTTGCATAGATCTTGAGAGGAAGAAGGTATCAAATAAGGTCGAGTCTTGAAGAAGGTAGCATGACTGATGTAAGGTATCGACGGAAGTCAGGAGCTCAACAGCAATATCCTTTATGAACCCGTGAATGACTAAAAACAACACATTCGTGAGAAGGATGGGTTGAAATTTTTCCCAGGGGTTAAGCTATTGATAAAGCATATTATTTTTCACTGGAGAACTAAACTTCCTATTTGGGGCTATGGTTCTGGTCCCAGAGTCTGCCAAATCTTGTATTGGGTGAGATTGGAGGCATTATTCGACAACTAATAAGCTAGAAAACTGGAAAGAACCTCGCTGCTGGAACCTGGGAATTAAGACAACGTGATGCCACACTTATCCCTAGTTGCTGTGTGGCCTCTCATATTGTGCTCGTAAGAAGGGCCCAATTTTTGTGATAGTGTTATGCTTAATATGCACAATGACAAAGACACCTGGAATAACTTTCACGGCTGTCAACAATTACACAGTGAGACTATCTTTTCTCTTAGAGGTCACTGGTTAATGCACAATGATCAATTATCACTTAGCTCTGATACTTGTGTGGAATAAGAGATACTTGGAGTAAGAATTGAGAGAATGTGTGAAGGCAGATGTCTTGCGTTTGGGTCTTTTACGAGTCGTTTGGTAGGGTGCATAAGAATAAAGCTGAATGTGGTGTATTAGTAATGCTGGTATTAGTTATGCTGACATATTTCTTATGCATTGTTTGGTTTGATGCATTAAAGCATTGCACAATTTCTAAAAGAATTATTGTTTACAAAAATATCCTCATAACTAGTCCATCACTTAATCATTTTAAAAAAAACATATGTTGAGAAGCTTTTATATGAAAAAGGTTTAACAAAAAATATTTGATTTGTCTACCTATATTGTAGTATAGAACTGGATATTTATTTATAAAAAAGGAAATATGCTAAGTATTTATTTATCTACTAGGGATATAATTTTACTTCTCACTTTCTTGGGTTATTAGGCAAAGAAAGTTTGAATCGAAAAAATAAAATAAAAATGAGTTGATTACAAGTGCATTCCAATACGTAGTAGTCTATAGATTTATAAATTTACAATGAATAAATTGGCGGAGTATAGATATAAATAGCAGGAGCAATTTCAGTATCAAACTTGCATTAATATAATAGCATAGTTTAATTAAGCATAAATTTTGAAGGGCTATTTTATCTTTAATTAAGCTAATGCATGCATTAAAACCCATTGTGTTGTTAATACCATGATTTCCTATGCATTAGTTATGCATAGGATAATACCAAATAGGGTGTATAACTTGTTAGATAGTTATGTCTAAATAGTCCTAGTCCCATAAGTAGTAGGAGTAGATGTGTCCTAGTCCCTTATGTAGTAGGAGTAGAATATGTCCTAGTCCCATATGTAGTAGGAGTAGAATATGTATTATATATAGAGCTCATTGTATCATTGTTAAAAATAATTTTTTCTCCCGTGCATTCTCACATGGTATCAGAACTTTAGTGAGAAAATTATCATTGTGTGTCATTCCAGCGACATCCGGGAAGAAAGATCTCATCGCCGTGCAATTTTCCGGCAACTTCGTCTTGTTCCTAGGTTCATCACTGCTACAGTGGTACTGTGCATATACCAGTACCACCATCAGATCTGAAACCCTTGTGCGACCAAACCCCAAAAATTCCAAGTCTCATCGGAACAGAGCGTCTTTCCGGTTGACGACTCAAGATTGATTTGCGTTATCTCCTCATTGGTAAGTGTTGTGCGAAAACCAACACTACCATCTTTTTCGGAAAAGTAAGACGACAAAATCCCAGTCAATCGCGCCGACAGAAAATCACGCGCCGCCGGAACTAGGGTTCCGGCGAGCTACAGTAACTTTTCCGGCGCGTGTGAGCCATTTTTGACAAACCTTCTTCAGGACAACTTACTCGTCCAATGATTCCGAGCCTACCCATATAAATTACATCAAATTCTGACAACTGTTATTTTTTCTGACGTGAACAGTGATTTTCCGGTCCGGCATGAACAGTAATTTCCAGAAAAAGTTATTGTATTCTGGTGGTATTTTAGAACCTATTTTTGTAGTGTGTAATTCAGCTTAGTCTCACTATTTTCAAATTTATCCGGCAACTGTTCGGCCAACTTTTGTTTATCAGCAACCACCTGGTTTTGTTGCTCAGGGGGAGTCTAGTGACCTTGTATGTCGAATGATCAGCTTGCAGATATTTTCACCAAGTCCCTCTCTGGTCCTCATATTAGTTACATATGTAACAAGCTCGGTACTAATGATTTGTATGCACCGGCTTGAGGGGAGTGTTAAGATAGTTATGTGTAAATAGGCCTAGTCCCATATGTAGTAGGAGTAGAATATGTCCTAGTCCCATATGCAGTAGAAGTAGAATATGTCCTAGTCCCATATGTAGTAGGAGTAGAATATGTATTATAAATAGAGCTCATTGTATCATTGTTAAAAATAGATTTTTCTCCCGTGCATTCCCACATAAATAAAGATAGTTATGCATAAATAGTCCTAGTCTCATATGTAGTAGGAGTAGAATATGTCCTAGTCCCATATGTAGTAGGAGTAGAATATGTATTATATATAGAGTTCATTGTATCATTGTTAAAAAATAGATTTTTCTCCAATGCACATAACTGATGCTTGCATAACTGATGCATAGGTTCAAAAAGTGTACCAAACAAAGTATTATTAATACACAAAGCTAATGCATGCATTATTTTATCTAATGCATTCATCAAACGACCCCTTATAGTTCTATGTTCACGCTCCGCAACGCTCTTTTATTACATTTTTTCGAGGAGGGAACAATTGTATACACTTTTATATATGACATGTCAAGTCTAATCTATTCACACAAGCTATCAACTAGAGTAGTCCTTTGTCCTAATTACAGGAACAATGATATTAGCATATTCTAAAAGTGCTGAAAGATATAGGTTCTATTTTGTGTTGAAAGATCTATAAGTTGTAGCAAATTAGGAGCAGCAACTGAAGGAGGAATAAGTTTCACCGAGTCTGCATTTTCTATTTGTTTGGAAAAATCATCCATGTTTGCTTCTCTTACTCATGTTCAAAACATGTTTATGATTATTTTTAAGTAGGCATTCCTAAGTGATGAGATTGTATATGTCTACTCTTACTCATGTTTAAAACGTGTTTATAATTATTTTTAAGTGGCATTCCTAAGTGATGTCACCGAGTCTGCATTTTCTATTTGTTTGGAAAAATCATCCATGTTTGCTTCTCTTACTCATGTTCAAAACATGTTTATGATTATTTTTAAGTAGGCATTCCTAAGTGATGAGATTGTATATGTCTACTCTTACTCATGTTTAAAACGTGTTTATAATTATTTTTAAGTGGCATTCCTAAGTGATGAGTTTGTATATGCAGCAATTAAGCAACGAATGGAAAAAGATGTTGATGAAGTTAGCAAAGTAGCTCGATTCATCAAATTAAAGATTGAGGAACTTGACAAAGAAGTGAGTAAGATTAGATGCTTTCGTCTCGCCTTATCCAAAAAAAAGAATTTCTTTCATCTCTTAATTCTAGTGCTTTTGTGTTTTCTTACGGCTATGATCTATTTTCTTACATTGTAGAATCTGGCCAATAGAAGCAAACCAGGATGTGGTAAAGGATCAGCTGTTGACAGATCAAGAACGGCAACAACAGTGTAATTTTGAATCCTTACATCTCCTGTGTCTACTCAATAGTTGTTTCCTTTTTTGATATGGTCACACCTTGATGTTATTTTGACATTCTTGGGTGGGTATCTCTGAATAACTTATTTAACTGGATGAACTAATGGCTGCTGGAATAAAACTATGTATTGGGACAGACAGTGGATAAGTTTGAGGATAGAATTAGATTGTCACCATGCATTTGTCGGTGAAACTGCATGCTATGTTCTTTTTCTCTTTGAAGTACAGTTATGGTGTACTTAAAAGTCTAATTGCTCTATTACTCATACACAATCAAATGTGCTTCTCTATTTCTTCTTAGTAACATATTCACAGGTTGGCTTTTGCCTTGTTGCGAGTGCATATCTGACTTATACGAACATCACCTTCTGACTCAAACTACAAAAGTAATGACCAATTTATATGCTCATTAAGTACAAATGTGAGTTCTTAAATGCACATATCTTAAAACACAAAGAAGCCAGTATCTTCCAGTTTGTCATAGTGCTTAATGTGTCAGAAAAAAATGAAGCAGAGCAATTATGCCTTTTCTCATGCTTCCCTTCTGTTCCAACAATTCAGATTCTCAATTATTCGTCTTATTACACATATGGTCAATAAGTGAACTCGGCCTGTTATCTTATATTGCAGTTCCTTGAAAAAGAAGTTCAAAGATAAAATGTCTGAGTTTCAGGTATGTCAGCTACATTAGGAATGACTCTTTCTCTTCTGGGCTTTGCTTGCTTTTCAGGTTTAGCTGATAAAATATGTTTACAGACATTACGAGAGAACATCCACCAAGAATATCGTGAGGTCGTTGAAAGGCGTGTATACACAGGTGTTAAGAACTCCTAGATTTGAAGTTCTGTATCGGTTACTTAAGGATTTTCATAATTGTAACTATTTGCTTTTGGTGTGTATGACAGTGACGGGCAATCGAGCTGATGAAGAGGTGAAGCTATGTAGTGCTTTTGAATTCTTGAAAATGCTAGTAATGCTTTTTGTGCACATCTAATTTTTCCCCTTTATTTTCCATTTCATGCAGACAATTGATCGGTTGATAGAGACTGGGGACAGTGAGCAGATATTCCAGAAAGCTATTCGAGAACAAGGGAGAGGACAGGTATGAACCTGCTCAGCTGTTTATACTATCCTTTCCGCTCAGTAGCTTTACAGTGCTGTCCTAGTATTAATTCACATATGACAAAGGATCAAGTTATCATGCTTTAAACTAGCTTTTTCTTGGGGCATATGGTGGTTATGCGTGTAAAGCTGACCAATCTAGGTTTCTGTTTGAATTTCCTGGGTTATGGTCAATAAGTCAAATAGGACCACCCTATACCATTTAGTGCTGTTTGAGTTCTGTTCATTTACATATAATCGGATATTTAAGTATGTTTTCATGAGTAACATCCTTGAGGGCCCTGATGCTTTCTCTCTCTCCCCTCCCACCAATTCTTACCATGTCAGCAGTTTATTGATACAGGAATAGTTTGCACACGGTTTAGCAAGAAGGAAAAAAGATTGAGCTGATTGGTAAGATGGGATTGGGGAATAATAAACTGCTGATGGTAAGATAAGATTGGTGAATGATTTTTTCTTTTGTTTGGTAATGGAATCAATAACTTCCCAAGGGAAGCGTCTTGCCCCTCCATTAAGCAGCCATAATATTTTCTTACCATCAAATAATTCAAATAAAATAATTTCTTACCATCATATCTGTATCCGTACATATAACTCTCACACCCCTTGATACACAAGCCATCCTTAACAGAGGAAGTTTTAAGCACCTGGGTCGGTAATCCAAGGTAATTGGAAGATTGACGATGATGTCACACATCGTATTGGTGCAAGGTGGATGAAATGAAGGTTCGCATCTGGTGTTTTGTGTGACGAGAATGTGTCATCAAGATTTAAAGGTAAGTTCTAGAGAGTGGTGATTAGACCGACTATGTTGTATGGGGTGGTGTGTTGGCCAGTAAAGAACTCCTATATCCAGAATATGTGAGTAACAGAATTGAGGATGCTGAGATGAATATGTAGGCATACTAGGAGATAATAGATTAAGGTGGGAGTGGCCTCCGTGGTGGACAAGATGCGCGGAAAACGAGGTTGAGATCGTATGGGCATGTGAAGAGGAGACACATAGATGTCCCTGTGAGAAGGTGTGAGAGGATAGCACCATGGGCCTGAGGAGAGGTAGAGGTAGGCCAAAGAAGTATTGGGGAGAGATGATTAGGTAGTACATGGCGTTACTGCAACATACCGAGGACATAACCCTTGATAGGAGGATGTGGGGGTCGAGAATTAGAGTAGAAGGTTAGTAGGTAGTCGAGCGTTTCTCTGTTCCATACCAAGTAGTATTAGTAGTATTTTCGTATTTTCTTATTACTCGATTTCTATTACTACATGTTATTTCTTTCTCTTCGGTCATCTATTTTTTTGAAAAGGTAACAGATTCCAATATATTGATAAAGTTAGTCCTTAGCACAAAGATTGTGCTAAGGAGTAACAAGTTACAAGACCCAAAAAAGACAAACAAATCTTGTAACAGCTACAAGGAGCCTATGAGATCTACTAGAGGTTCTACATCTTGTACAAGTGCTTCTTTACACCAAAAATAAAACAAAAATATACAATGCATCTTAATCCTTTGTTCATGGCTTGCCACATCTTCAAAACATCTAGAGTTTCTTTCCTTCCAAATGGTCCACCAAATACATGCTGGGACAATGTTCCACTTCTTTTGGCCTGTGATTATCCCGGAGCCATTCCAGCTTGCCATCGTCTCATCAGTTCTCCTAGGCATTGTCCAGCTTAGGCCTTTCATGCTCATGAACAGCTGCCACAATCTGCTAGTCACCTGCCAGTGAATGAACAAATGACTGATTGTCTCATTCTCATTGCTGCACAGAAAACATCTTGAACATAGTTGTATTCCTCTCTTCATCAAATTTTCATGAGTTAGAACAGCCTGTTTGACTTCTAACCAACAAAATATTTTCACCTTTAAGGGAACTTTTGCCTTCCAAATATGTTTCCAATGCCAGAGGCCATAGTTCTGGTCACATCTATTTAAACTCCTGTATGCTGAATTTACGTTAAAGATGCCATTGTTGCTTCCGACCCACACCAGCTTGTCTTCTTGTTCAGTAGTTCCCCTCAAGTTCTGTAGAAGACTAAAGAAATCAGTCACTCTACTTACTTCCCAGTCATTGAGAAATCTTCTAAAGGTCAGGTTCCAACCTTGTAGGCTCCAAGTTTCAGCTAGAGTTGCATCAGATTGTTGTGCTAAGCTGAAAATATCCGGGAAACTCTCATTGAGGGGACCATTTCCTATCCAATCATCATTCCAGAAGGAGATTTTCATGCCATTCCCAATTTTGAAACTGATGTTGGAAACAAAATCTTGCCATAGGGCTCTTATTGATTTCCAAACACTCACTCCATATGAGCTGGTAACAGAACTTGTGCACCACTGCCCCACTGTCCCATATTTTTCATTGATCACCTTCCTCCACAGGGCTTGGTCTTCCAGAGGGAATCTCCACAACCACTTCATTAAAATACACTTATGTTGCCTTAGGTTTCTAATACCCAAACCCCCTTTCCTTCTTGCTGCATGTGAGAGCTTCCCACTTGACCAGGTGGTAACTTTTCTTCTCCTTGTTTCCTTGCCAAATGAAGTTCCTCCTCAGAGCGTCGATTCTCTTCTCAACCTTGACTGGCATGGGAAAGAGCGACATCATGTAAGTGGGAAGAGCATCTAGCACACTATTAACCAGGACAACCCTACCTCCCAGGGACAAGTAATTGCTTTTCCAACTAGATAGTTTCTTTTCACACCTTTCCACAATTCCATTCCATATCTGTTGAGACTTATTTTTAGTCCCTAGAGGTAACCCCAGATATGTAGTAGGTAGAGTCCCCACCTCACAGCCCAAAGAGCCTGCTCGACTTTGAATGCTTGGAACCTCGTTCACAGTGAACAGATGGGATTTTCTCCAGTTTACATGTAAACCTGACACAGCTTCAAACACAGTCAGAATCAACCTCAAGTGTGTAATTTGCTCTACATTGGCATCAGAGAAAACCAGTGAATCATCAGCATATAGTAAGTGAGTAATTTCCAGATTACTTCTGTCATTGTTGAGCACCCTGAAGCCTCTCAGCCAACCTTCAAGATTTGCTTTCTTGTTCATGCTATTCAAACATTCCATGGCAATAATGAAGAGGAAAGGTGGGAGTGGATCTCCTTGCCTTAATCCTCTTTGAGAGGGAAAGAACCCCTCTGGAGTGCCATTCACAAGAATGGAGAATCTAACATTACTAATACAGAAGTGAATCCACTTAATCCATTTGCAGCCGAAACCCATAGCTTTCAAAAGCTTGATAAGGTAATTCCAGTTTACGTGATCAAAAGCTTTTTCTATCAAGTTTGCGCAGCACTCCTGGATTTTTCCCCCTAATTCTGGAGTCAACACATTCATTAGCTATTAAAGCTGCATCCATGATTTGCCTGGAAGGCCATGTGTTGAGAGTCCACAAGTTTATAGACCACCTTCTTCAGTCTTTCAGTTAGCACTTTAGAAATGATCTTGTAGACACTGCCGATCAGACTAATAGGTCTAAAATCCTTCAACTCAGCTGCACCAACCTTCTTAGGAATCAAAGCTATGTAGGTAGCATTGAAACTTTTCTCAAAATATTCTTGTGAATGAAAATTCTGAAAAGTTTCACCAAATCTTCTTTTAGGACATCCCAACAGTGTAAGAAGAAACCCATGGTGTATCCGTCAGGTCCAGGAGCTTTGTCAGCTGCACATGCTTTAAGCCCATCCAAAAATTTCCGCTCATCAAAGTCCCGCTCCAACCACTCCACTTCTGAGTTATTTAGTTGAGGGGATTGACTAAAGTTGAACTCAGGCCTCCATAATTCTGACTCGCTATACAGATGCAGGTAAAAATCAAGGATCTCACTTTTGATTGCAGTTAAATCCTCAACTTGAACCCCATTAATGATGAGTCTATCGATTCATTGAACCTTCTATTAGATTTGCCACATTGTGGAAGAACTTTGTGTTTCTGTTCCCCTGTTTAAACCATTGGACTCTTGATTTTTGTCTCCAGGATAACTCCTCATTCTTTGCAATTTCTTCTAGATCCATAGTAAGGCTTGCCATTTGTAGCAGTTCGTCTTCAGTAAGGTCCCGGGTCTCCTGGGCAATTTGCAGTACCAGGATATTATTAAGACAATCAGTTTTCATAGCTGACAGGTTCCCTCCTTGGTTAAACTCCAATCTCTTAATCTGCCTTTTAATTGCTTGAGTTTCTGAGCGAGAATAAAGTCGGGTCTCCCCTGGACATTGAAGGAAGACCACCACAGCGCTACCATGTCCTTAAAGCCCTCGACTCCCAACCACCAGTTCTGAAACTTGAAATAAGATTTAGAGTTCTCCCAGTCACTGCAATTAAGTAAAATGGGGGTGTGGTCAGAGACAGGTTTGGGAAGCACTGATTGCCATATGTTCCTAAAGCTCTCATCCAATCAAAGGAGAACAAAAATCTGTCCAATCTAGAAGCAATATGGGAATTGTTGCTCCTGGTCCATGTAAACACCCCCCCTAATAGCGGAGGGTCGAGGAGCTCAAGGTCCTCAATGAAATTGGAGAACTTGGTCATGGCTCTTGATATGATGTTGCTGTCCCTTCTTTCCTCCATAAACCTAGTAACATTGAAATCTCCGCAAACAACCCATGGACCATCGAAAGATCCCCTGGAAGCAGCAACGTCCCACCAAACATTCCTTCTTTCAAGTCTACAGTGCGGAGCGTAAACTCCAATCAAGTGCCAAGAGAAATTATAGCCCTGAGCATCAAACTTAACAGTAATGGAATAACTACCTACATTAATCACCTCCCCTTTCCAGGATTTACTGTCCCAAAGAACCAATATACCCCCTCTAGTGCCACTAGCTTCCAGACAGCCAAATTTGAGCCATATGAGCCCCCAAATTTGTTTCACAAAACTCTGCATATCTCCTTCCAATTTCGATTCTTGTAAGCAGTAGATATCGGCCTTCCAACTCTCAAATAAAGACTTGACAATAGATCTTTTATCCCATCTGTTCAGTCCCCTCACGTTTCAAGAAATAAGTTTTACCTTCATTGATAACAATTGAAGGTAGATTTCCCCCTGCTTCTTGTACTGGACTCCGGGAAATTCATGTTGAACACCAGATTCTGAACTTCCATGCTCCCCTTTTCTTTTTTGGAGTCGACACTATCTTTAAAGCAGCTTGTTCTCTTTATCTCTAATCTGCGCTTATCGATTTTCATGAAGAGAGACAGAGCTTCTCCCTCGCACCCCTGAAAGTTCACTTCGCATGCTTTGCTCATCTTCAAAATATTTTTGTGCACCCATAAGGAAGCTTCCATCTCTGCCTCTAGAAATTGAGAGTCCAAGGGTTCTGCTTCATCAACCGACCATGCCTCTTGATTTTCATACTGACAATTGTAGGGAATTCTTGGGTAGAGGAGAGAAGGGAATGATTTCGCCACTTACTAAAGCTTGACCTTCTTTTTTGAATCCACCATGCAAAGTCAAATCCTCAGTTGCATCTGAAAGACGTGGTGGATATTCTGTTTTAGATGGATCTTCTGATACAACGATGTCCATTGAGTTATGAATTGCAAAGAGTTCTTCTAACATTGGGTCGGGTCTGTCTTTCTCTTCGGTCATCTTACCATCTTATTTTACTGTTGTTATTGTTTGTTGTTACTGCTTATTTTCTTCTGTCCTTGATCAGAGGGTCTATCAAAAACAACCTCTTTACCTAGGTCTGCGTATACACTACCCTCCCATACCCTACTTGTGGGATTACACTGAGTTTGTTATTATTGTTGTTTCAACTCCATTTATATTTTCCTTTTCTCTCGAATGTCATGCCGTACTCTCTCTGTGAAAACAAAAGAGAAGAAAATTATTTTTTTCCTTCTCACTTGTTGGAACCATCTTAAAGGAATAGACTCATTCAAAAATACTTAAAAATAGGATGGATGATTTGACTTTGGTAGAATAAGAAACGAGTGGTTTCCACACTGCTGTAGCATCTTATACTGTCAACCCTTTCGCAAAATTTCTAACCAGGATAATTTGCCTAGTTGACTAAGGTCTCTTTAACCCTCAGGCTTCTATTGTCAGACCAGTGTCATGTGCTTGAAGTAGTATAACAGCAGATTACTGAAAAAAAACAGTAATGTAACACATCATAAATAAACCACATTTTCTGCTACATATATGTAAAACTGTTGCTGGGTCAAAAGATGTAGGGTTAGAGAGGTAGGCAATTAGTTACAACTGCATGGAGAAGTAGACATCAGATAGCAGTGGGAGGGAGTTATTTGGTTGGTCATCGGTGAGGCTTCAAGACAGAGCATTATTTTGGTAATAAGTCATATTTTGGCCACCGGTCTTCATATATAATCAGTTGTAACGATAAGCAGTTTCTCTTCCTTGCTGGACACATTTTTTCTTTTTCCCTCTTTTTCGTCTGGATGAAGTTATGCAAACTTTAGTCTTTATCCCTCTTGCTCTGTTATCTACCTGTTTAGTTTCACTAACTATGACGCCAATGTGCCACTTGTCAATGTTACTATTTTGCAGATAATGGATACCCTAGCGGAAATTCAAGAGCGTCATGATGCAGTCAGAGAGCTAGAGAGGAAACTTCTTGAGTTGCAACAGGTATGACAAGGGTCCCTATGATGAGGGACAGAATAACAACAAAATTTGCTCGAAAATCCCTCATTGTCAAGAAAGGGGGGAAAGAGAAGGGACAAGGAACACCGGAAAGTAGAAGAAAAATTAGAGTTATATTTTTGTTCAATTCTGTTAAAAATATAATTAGGTAATAATAGGTATACCTTCTCTAACAGCTTAAGTTTTTGGATGAGATGGTTACACAATTCAACGTGGTATTAGAACAGCCAGAGATCCCGGGTTCAAGTCTCACTGCAATGCATTACTGAAAGGATCACATTGCGTAGCTTTAAAAAGAATCAAGCCTCCACGTAAAGGACACGTGCTGAAAATATAATTAAATAAATAAAAATGTACCTCCTCTAACAGCTTAAGCTTTTAGATGAGATGGTCACACAATTCAACATATTTTATTATATCATCTAATTGTGGACTAAACATGAGTTCAGAGCGCTGAATATGGTCCCTCCTACCATATGTTTCTGATATCATCTGTGTTCAGTATAATGTCATTGGTTTAATCACTCCCAATGAAATAAAATCACTGAAATGAAGGAGTTCCATAATTATCTGGAAGGTGACTGGCATTGTGGGAAGTGATGATGCCATTATGGAATCAGTGCCTGATAGAAAAGAGGAAAAACAGGAAGTGATATCGGGTTTAAAATTCATTATTATCTTTAATGCAGATATTCTTGGATATGGCAGTGTTGGTTGATGCTCAAGGGGACATGCTTGATAATATAGAATCACAGGTACTGAAATTCATTATCTTGTATGACCCTTATTCTGATACAGATACTTTTTTTTTCTCTTGCATTTTATATTTTCTCTATCTTTTTGTTTCATTTCCTCATTGCTTGACATTCCAATTGAAATTCATGACCTAGTATGACCCTCACCCTGGTACCTACTCTTTCTTCTTTTGCATTTCTTAAATCTTCTGTCTTTTTATTTTCTTTTCCTCATTGCTTGACAATCCAATTAAAATGCATTATCCTTGTATGAATCCTACCCTGTTATCTACTCTTTGTTCTTTTTTTCTCTTGGCTTTCTTTGTTGAAAATATTCTCTATGTTTATGTTTTCTTTCCTCATTGCTTGAGAATCCAAATTTCAGGTTTCAGCTGCAGTAGACCATGTGCAATCAGGGAATACTGCTCTACAAAAGGCAAAGTCACTACAAAGGAATTCAAGAAAATGGATGTGCATCGCCATCATCATCCTTCTGATAATCGTTGCAGTTATCGTTGTTGGCGTGCTCAAGCCATGGAATAGCAACAAGGGTGCTTGACTCTTTCACCCACACAAGCAATGTACAAAATCCAGCTGCAAGTTAATGAGTTCTATCTCTGCACACACTTGGTCATTACAGCTTTTTCTTGGTTTTGTGCATGCTGAAACTGAAACTGTCTCTACCTCAACATTTGAGTTTGAAACTGTCATTGGAAATGTGTTATTCGATTCTTTGCAGATCTGTTTCTTTATTTGGGTTAGCTGGAAAGTGGTTAACGTTGCGGCAATACATACAACACAAACTCATCTCACCATAGCCGAGATAAGTTGCATGTTGGTAGAGAAAGTTTTACCATTTGCTGGTGGTGTCGTTGCAAGTGATTGTGTGTTGCTTGGTTGTGATGGTCACACAGTGCAAACTCCAGCAAGCTGTGGAATTGTGCTGAGGATCAAGATTCTCATCTCTGTTGTCTTTCATATAAAATTAGTTGTGTACTTTGCTTGTCCGTGTCATATAAAATATGTTACAGTACGTTTGTTCTATTCCATATATTTGTCTTATTCCATGGACTAAAAATAGTCATTATGGCTAATTGAGTTGGTGCTGCCACCATTTACAAACAACCCCTCATCCCGGTGCATGACCCCCAATCTCAGTCAAACATTCAAAGGGAAGGGCCTTCAAAGTTGCTCAGTGTCACATGAGGATGCCAAGCGGTGCGAGGCGGTGAAGGTTCTGCCTTAACCCACAAAATTTCATCCCGCCCTGCTTTGAATTTAAACCCATCTGCCCGCCCGCCTCGCTAGATTTTTCTTCTTCTTCAATTTGCCTTATATTTATTTTAATTTCTTTTTGAAATGGCTGCTAGGCTTCTTGGTGATTTCTTACATTCTTGCATATCCTACAAATTAACCATTTTAATAAATACTTCATCGAATTTGCAGGTGCTTGAAACCATCAAAACTAAAAGAAAGAATAACAATTTCAAAAAGAAAGAAAAGATATATTATAATCTTTTTACATGGCTCCATGACTCATCTGAGGTTTTTTTTTTTTTTTTTTTTTTTTTTTTTTTTTTTTTTTTTTTTATTTTTTTATTTTTTAT
>ML374781.1:36817-54077 GCA_005239525.1 Nicotiana knightiana | reverse complement strand
TTTTTTTTTTTTTTTTTTTTTTTTTTTTTTTTTTTTTTTTTTTAAGAGAAAGAGTCATCAAGATTAAGATGTTTGTCCAGGGAAAAATTATCAGACTAAGACTTTTATCCTAGGAGAAAGTTTATCAGACTAGCTTTTTTTTCTTAATTATTTATTTCAGGAGAATAATTCATCAGACTAACATTTCTTATCTTAGGAAAAAATTCATCAAACTAGGGCAGGAGAAAAAATCATCAGATTAAGTCTTCTATTCTAGGAGAAAATTTCTCAGACTAGGGCTTCTTATCTTAGGAGAAAAAGTCATTAGACTAAGACGTTTATTCTAAGAGAAATTTTTTTCAGATTAGAATTTTTTATCTTAGGAGAAAGATTCATCAGATTACGATTTCTTATTAGAAGGAAAATCCATCAGACTATGGTGTATTACCCTATGAGGAAACTATGAAGAACAATGACATGATTTATTGCATACTAGCATGATAAATAAAAGTAAAGACTTGAGAAACCTCCCCTTTTTTTTTTTTTTTGAAAATCAATTTTCATGCACTGCTTTGTTCCTGTTAAAAAAAAGACTTTGAGTTTTTTTTAAAATAGTAGTCAGTTTATGGCCTTGATGTCTTGAACAACTTGGCTTAGTACTCATCCAACTTTTGGAAGACCAACTGCATTGGTAGTTGGCTGCCCTGTTGGGAGTTTCTATTGTTACTTTCAAAGTATTTTTGCTTTCCGTATCAACCCTGATTGTTTCGCTTTCAATATCATTTATGTTTGTGGCTCAATTAGCCTTATCCCAAAGAGATTTTTTTCCTTTGTCTTTGGTAACGTTTTTTTTGATATCTTGAATTGCTTTTTGCTTTTTGAGCAATTTGTCTTTCAGAGAGAAACACAACTGGATATGTGTCCTTTGCGTGATGTGCACACCATGATCGATCTTGCGGTCTTTTCTTTGCTTGCCTTGGACAAATAGGCTGACAAGAGCATTTTTTGAGGAAACCTCTGTATTGCATGAATCATCAAGACATGTTAACTGTAACAACTGAGTGTGCTGGCCAAATTTACTTTGTGCAACTAAAACACTGGTAGCAGATTTTGAAATCCTTTCTTGCTTGTTTTAATGAGGTCTGACTCAAAACAAGGGACACAATGATGCAAAATGATGCAAAGAAACAATATTTAACAAGAGATGCCCCCGTTGGGAAAGAAAGAAGAAAGATGTTTTTTTTCCTGGTAACTAGACTTAATGACTATAACATGCATTTTGGACTCAACGGCCTGATCTATAAACTGATCTAATTTTTTCTTTTACCATCCATATGGTCTTTGAAGCCAGGTCTTGTTTATGCCAATTTCATTAGCTTTACGACTCACTTTCGGCTAGTGAGAAACATGACCATATCCCTCATATGACAACCATTGCTCATTGCGGGTTTTCCTTGGCATCCTCAAAATTGATAAGAAGATCTTTATTTGGAAGGCTTTTGGATAAGATTAGAAAGAAGGGTTGCATGAAGGCTCAAAATACACTAAATATGATGGGGGTTGTATACTTACAACTCTTGGAATCGAATTTTTCAAAAATTAAAATAAAATTTATTCCCCTGTTTTAGATAGTGGGGAAATTATGAAAATTCTTCCTTTTTTTGTTGATTGGACCGAACCTTATAGTGAGGTTACCTACGTATCCTTTTTAAAGTAATCAGGTCAAACGTAGTTCATACATCTGACTTTTCTTTTCTTTTTCATCGTTCTTCTTCTTTTTTTTCTTCCTTTTTTATTTTCTCTTTGTATTTCTTATTTTCCTTTTCTTTTCTTTCATTATTTTGCTTTTGACAAATTGCCCCAGTTCTTATTTTCTAGGGACCTGACATGGATCTTTGACTATTTTTTTTTTGACCTTTAACTCTAGACTTGATTCTAAAAAAAGGAGTTCAAAGAAATGACACAAGCTTAAGAGGGGTTACAAAAGAGTATAAAGTATTTGGATAGCAGATAAAGGGCCTCCCAGCCTTGAGAATGCTAAATATATTATCTCTTCAACATCACGACATTGATGGATATGTTGCCTTCTGGGTCATGTACATCGTAAAGCTGTATGAACAATACTTTCATTGCAATGAATGACCCTTGTCCATTTTTGACCTTTTCTTAGAGGTAGAATGATGCATTTCGATACCAACTGACCCATTTCAAATTGTCTGGAATACACCTTATTTTGAAAATTATTTTTTATCTCTTAGTGCTAAACAAACTTCTACTCGTTCGATCATCCTTAAGCCCGATCTTCTCAATGATTCAAAGTTAGAGATCCTTAACCTTTATGGGTATAACTGCTTTAGTTCCATGTAAATTTGGCTCATACTTATTTTTCAGTGTTTCATGTCTTTATTTAACTTTTCTTAGCTAAGCAACTCGAGATTAGATTGATTTTCTATAATCTGGCCAAAAATTTCGCATGCATGTCACGTCACTAGAACTAGCGGGAAGATAACTATGCAGAAAATGGACACAATATGGCTGCCCGCATTTGATTGAATGAAGAATAAGGGTCCGATAACACAAAAAGAAGAATAAATGACGACAAAAGTAAGCTACCATGGCTCCTCCCTAGCTGAAAGAGAAGTGACTTTCCAGTTACTAAGCAACATCTAGCCACGGACTTGCACATCAACATTACTCCGACATTCAACAATTTTGATTGCTTTGGTATCAACTTCGACTTTTTGATCAAGCCATAATGTTGGCTATCGGATTTCGGGATTGACGACATGGAAAATTTTATAACAACCAAATTGCTAAAAGGCTTGGAAAAATTCTCTCCCTATCATCACAAATTATCCCAAGCATGGCACATCCTATTGTTTTGACCCGGTAGAAGTCAAACAGTATTTACCTCATCTTTTGACTTCCCACCACCAATTTGTCTACTTGCCTTTCCATGACCTTGGTTGGATCAGCAAAAGTGGTGCTTTTTTTAAATTTTCGAAAGAAATACTTTTAAAGAAGAAATAAAATATTTTCGATTTAATGTTTCCTTTTAATTTGGAATTTTTAAGGAAAGACTTCTAAAGAAGAAATTAAAGAAAAATATTTTTGAATTTTTTAAAATTTGGGGTCGGACCCGATGAGGGTTGCCTACATATCTCGCATCCGGTGAGAACCAGACCCATGTAATTCGTCCAGAATTGACAGGGTTTCAGATTTTTCAAATACCAGAATTTACAGGAACCGAGTAAATTTCTCTCTCCACTTTTTTTCTTCTGTATTTCCCTCAATTTCTCTCCCTATTTTTAGAAGTTGGTCAATATGCACAAACCCAATCAAACAAAATGCACATGTAGCACATAAGATGTAGCATGATGGTTTTGTAATTTTGGGTATACTTGTCATAGACGGACCAAACCCTTGAGTTGAGTCCCCAAAGTCAAATGCACATGATGCAAACAAACGTTCCTACTAGGGATCCGACATGAGGCAATATTATTTTAAGTTTTAAACCCTAGGGGGAGTTTTAGACCCGGCTTACCCAATCAAACAGCTTGAGCCGAGGTGGAAGCAATCCGGGAGCACGAAGTCTATCCAGCCTAGTTACTGAACCAACCCCTTTCTAATTGGTATGATTTCTAACAGAAAAGTGGACCACGCGCACGTGTGCACCATAAATACAGAAGACTCAGAAGTGAGATGTAAGAAGACAGTTTATACAATAAATAATATCACCGCGGTAAATAAGCGGCATTTAGCACATTAAGCTCAGAAACAAAGTAATATCATAGAATCACTAAGGGCAAGTATAGATCTCATTACAAGCTCGAATTCTGAACCCTTAACCAGAAGATCTGGTTTTTTCCCCAGCAGAGTTGCTAGAGCTGTCACATCTCCTTTTTGCGGGGAAATAAGTTTTTTCACTTTAAGTGACATTATTGAAATGAGATTATTTATTTTATTTTTAAGAGTCACCACTTGGAATAGTTATTAAGGTGTTCCAAGTCACCGATTTACTTCAAATCCCAATCAAGGAAGTTTGACTCTGTTTAAGTCCTTGAAACATAGAAAACCAAGTAAAATTCTGTTAAACCAGGAGAAGGTGTGAGACACTCCCAAGTTCTATGGTTTTAGCATGGCCACTTTACAAATTACACTTGGCTTATTATCTGAATAATTACATGTTTTAGGAACTTTATGCATTTCCGCATTTTACCACTTTTAAATTGCTTTATTATTATAATTATGGAATTATCTTGAAACAAATCACGTGTATGTGTATTCATTTTATTTGGCGCATCAAGAATCATGTCATGCATACTTGTACATAATTGATAACATTTTATTATTTTAAAATTATTTTTTCAAAGTCGTACGAACGCATACTTTGCCTTTAATTTAAAAAATCATAACTATGTCAAGAAAACGTGTACATAATCACAATAATTGATTTATTAATACACGTCTAAAGTATACTAGCGATTTGTGAATTATTTTCCTAAACTAATTTGAGATTATTATAAAGGCCATAGGTTATGGAATAATATCTTTGTGAAAGAAATGTAATTTACCCGTTTAGAATTTATATGTACCAGCTATTACTTGGTATAGAGGAACAAGTTGTTACCTCTAACGAATTGGGCATAACCGAGTTGATTCTCTATTGGCCATATCAGTTAATTCATTCAAGAGGAATTTTTAGAAATGACTATTATTTAGTGGCTATTAACTTCTTATAGCTACCATATATATAATTACTTTTCGTAGCTATCTTTTGGTTGTTATGGTAATTTTTTCGATGTATTCGACCTATTGTATTAATGAATATAGTAGAAAAAATCGGCTAAAAAATAGGGCAGTCCAGCTATCAGCCGTTGTATTCACATGTAGTCATACCATGTATTCATGAATACAATGTAATAATAAGTCTCTCAAGTTGTTTAATAACGGAAAGCTACTAATTTAACGGGATACACTCCTAATATAACTCACTTAAATCAATTATAACAAAAAACATTATCAATCCAATTATGAGAAGATTTATCAGATGCTAAACACCAAAATACATAGCATTCTTCCGAGTTTCAGTCCCTCTTTTTTTCCAGATACATTTCGAGTTATTTTTTCTTCCTAACATTGTTCGAGGTTCTGCTCTGAATTGGTACAAGTATCTATAGAAATATTTTGAAATTCAATTTCTGTATATGAATACATCATGTATTTATGCCGTATACAACCTATAATAGTAACCTATTGCCTGCATATTTCATAGCAAACTTAGTGCTTGTATTCTGTTGTATCTAACAGTTGTGTTCAATGTATTCAAGTTTATTTTTTTATTCACAATATTTTATTTATTTCTAATACAGGTTATTACTACTTTATTGAGTATATTTCATTAGTTGTATTCATTGATTTTCTATTTGTATTGAGAGTATTTTACTCTATTTCACTGTATTATTGTTTAAAATACAGATGGATACAGTTAGATTTAAAATACAGATAAATACAGTTTGAATGAATGCATAACTAATTGATGAATAACATCAAAATGATAGAACTAACAATGCATTTGAAAATATTGTTATAAGAATTCAAATACATATAAATACATCTAAATACAACAATCAAAAATCACTGTACAAAATAAAAATCAGTGCTTGCCTTATCGAATACATATAAATACAAGAAGAGAAAACCACTGCAGAAACTAAAAATCAATATATGCGGACTCGAATACATATAAATACATATACGATTAGGGTCATTGTGTTTTTTCGTTCTCCTTTCGACTTCAATGGTTGCTGATAAACCTACAAATACAGATTCCTCTTGAGTGATTTGCAAATCGAAAGATGACCCTTCGAAATTGAGTGTATTCTGCAGAAAACCTAACAATGGTGAATATTTTAAAAAAATTGTTGAAGAGGAAAAGAAGAAGCTTTAACCAGCCAAAAACTCAAAAACTTTAGTGGTGAGTGGTGAAAATATGTATTGATGATTTACGACTTGCACAAATTCATAGTTCTCGACAGAAGCAAGAAATCATGAATCAGAAGCGAAAAGATCACGCCTCCACGTCCAGTGGAATTGGGAAAGAACAATTTTGAAAAGAATGTTAAGAAAACTTGGCAGGACATCATGGAAAAACTCATTGTTTTCATGGCTGAAGAGTAGTGATAACCATGGAAATCATGGAAAAGCTCACGGTCTGTCGGAGAAAACCGGTTTTCTTGTTCATACAGGAAAGAATGAGAGAAATTGTGGAGAGAGAAATAACATACTATGCGTGATTTTGGGAGAGAATAAACTGAAAGAATTAGAGAGAAAAATATTATACAGCGTATTTAATTGCTTAACAATAGGAAGTGACCATAAATACATATTTTGCTATAAAAACTAAAAGGTAGCTATAAAAAATAATATTTTAAACGAGTTTTTATTTATATAATAGGGTATAAAGCTTTGCTATACGAGGTAAAATTTTCTTCAATTACCCCCATGACCCACTTATTTAAAAGGACCTAGTCTTCAATCAACCTACAACATTTCCTCCGCAGAGCCATTAACAAGCTGCCAAAAACATTAGCCTAACTAGTTATTAATCCTCTCAATTAAAATCTCAAGGTCCATTTCCATTATTGAAATTGACAATTCCATTTTTTAAGGGGGGATTCACCGCAAATACTAGCTTGCTTCATGATTAAGTTTCATAACATCTTCCTTGTTTTGCCATAAAATTTTTGCAAAATAAATTCAAAAAGAAAATGAATCAACAAAAGGCCTTCTAGTTAACTCAATAAATGGCAAGACCACATAGTAACAAACAATTCATAACGTGAACAAGTTCAATGTCACGATTCAAAAATCACTAGTCGTGATGACACCTAACTCGACCTGCTAGTTAAACCAACTAACAGTCAATACAATCCAAATGAAATTATAGGAAAACAGTGAAGAATTATCTGGACATTTACAAATTAACCCAAGAATCGGTAGTATGAATCATGAGCTTCTAAGACTTGAAATTTAAAGATGATACAAATAATTATACGATTTGTTTGAAAGCTACGTAAACAGATTAACAAAATCCAAAGCTACCAAGGACAAATGGCAGCTATATCCAGAATGCACGAACAACTTCAGGGTCAGCTCCCGACATCACCAGCAGCTTTGCTCCAAAAATATGCACGCAAGGTGCAGAAGTGTAGTATGAGTACAACCGACCCCATGTACCCAGTAAGCATTTTGTCTAACCTCGTCGATGTAGTGACAAAACTTTTTAGTAAAAGATGCTCATTGATAAAATCTGTACTGTAAACTAGCAATAGAACTATACTATAATATAACATAATAGAGTACACGAAACGAATTTACAAAGCAATAACAGAGTACTATAAGAGATCATAATTCAACGGTTTCGAATATCTCGACCAATATTTTCCTTAGAATGAAAATCAATAAACCACAATAGTCACCCCATAACTTTCATAGCGTGAGGAATATAATCTGATGTCAAGTCAATTTCACGGCAACACCCTTCGTGCATTTATCTTATCCTTACTAAATATGGGTAAAACAGTACCAACCGGATGGCAGAAATGCCGATAACAATAATGATAAAGTAGGAAATACACAAGTAGAAATAATGAACGAGGATGTACATAAGGGCATTAGTAACAAACTAGGCGGGAAGCATAGGGATAATGACAACAATTAAGAAAATGAATATAACTTCAACTAACTAGCCTGGTAAGGCATAAATATAGATATCACGAATAAGAGGGAAACACATGATCTTTATAAGTTAACAAGTAGAAGCATGAATGACTAACATGTAGAAGGCCTGTGCTAAGTGCAACAAAATAGATACGACAAATATGTAATTATGGCAGCAGGAAGTAGGCATGGTATTTGCAGTTTAGCAAGTAGAAGGCATGAACGACACAATAACAAATAATATAGAGAACAAGGACATGGTATTAATCACAAGTCACATAAGAACTATAAATACGGAAATAACAACTCAATGTAAAGGCATGAATGTATACACAAGGAAAATATATCACAATATAATGCATGTCCCTCATCCTCACCTACACGAAAACACCAATCGTTCCATGAACTCATGATAATTTAAAGTATGATAATATAAATGAAATGGCATGGCATCACCCTTCGTGCTTTACACTCACATAACATGAAATGACATCACCCTTCGTGCTTTTACTCACAAATGATATGGCACGGCATCACCCTTTGTGCTTTTACTCTCAATCGATATGGCACGACATCAGCCTTCGTGATTTTACTCTCAATAATATGGCGCGGCAACACCCTCCGTGCTTTACACTCTTCCTTACCAAGCATATGTATATCAATGACAAACAAGGCATGAAGCATAAATAACGTCAAGGAGAGTGTTTAAACGAATATTCCAAATGAATCTCAATCACAACTTTCCAAGCCAACAATAGTTCAACAAACCCGCAAGAACGTTATTATTCAAGTATTTCAACAAATCTCACGATGATCTACAACACGAGTATAGAATCTAGTATCTCAAGAATATCGACAATAACAATGTATTAATGATTACGCATAGTGATGACCGAATTAGACACATCAATGTATTCTCAGAATTCCATCAAATTCGATCAAGTTATAATAAGCTAAGTCTTAGTTTCGAACATTTAATACTATATTCTTAGTATCTAGGAGCCAAGTAAGGCATGAAGCAAGAAGGTCACGTGATTCTACAAGACATAATTTATAACATAATTACCCCCGAGCATGGTTAACCCTGGCACATGCATATATGCTCGTCACCTTATATATGTATCAACCCTGCATGTAGCAAACAATGTCAAATAGTAGGAAAAATTCCCTCAACAAAGTTAGGCAAGACTCTTACCTCAATTCGGCTAACTCAATACTCAATTTAGCTTTTTTCCTTTACAAATTCACCTCCGGTCGGCTCAATCTAGCCAAAGACGACTTAAATACATTATACAATGCAAGGAAAAATAATTTCAATTAATAAAGCCATGTTTTTATACAATTTCTAAAAAGTCAATCCCCAGGCTCGCCCGATCAAAATCCGGGTCCAAGGGTAGGTGTTGATACCCAATTTTTCTCACAATATTTTAGAATTGCACATATACCTTCAAAAATATGCTTTCATAACAATTGGTATTTTTCTATAATTTTACCATATTTTTATTAATTTGTTTTAATTCATCCAGTGTTTTATTTCTAATAATAAATTACAAAATTACATTACAAACAATTTCAAAAGCATTTCTTGATTTAATTTATTATTTAGGGTCCTACTAAGACCAAATTATTTCACAATTAACCAAATTGGCACTCTTTGGCTATGATTGCAATAACTTTGCAATTATAGCCCAATCATATGTTTTATACTATTTTTATCTAGTAATTAGTCATTTTGTTTTATCTATTTTTAACGAGTATTTAACTAATAGCCACCTTTAATTCCAATTCTAGCCTAATTTCACCCGGTCCCCAACCTAATTAACTAGACCAAACTACCCAAGCCCAATTCCCAAATTACCCAATCCAATCCCCATTCCAATCTGAGCAGTTGATTATTTCAAATAAACGGCCCATATTCACCATTTCCATTAATAACCTCTAATGACTACCCCCGTCTCTCATTCACACCCCCTCATTCATCTCTCTACTCTCTCTCTATCCCCAGGTTCTCTCTAGAACCTGCCCTCGTCTCCTCTTCTCCGATGAAGTCTGTTCATCTCCTCCCGGCCATTCCCCCCGCCAGAAACCATGGCCTCTCATCACCTCTTGGCCCTTGCTTCATTCCATGCCGGTCTAATGATACCCTGAGGCCCTCAGGTGAACCTGGAGCGGTTCAACTCCCCCATGGTCCCTCATGCCATTTTCTGGCCACCTCCGGCCGTCTGAGTAAGAGCTATGACTTTTCCGGCTAAAGTCGGCGACATCTTTAAGGGTTTTCTTGTTTCTCTGGGTTCTCTGAAACCCTAACCCCTAAGATTTTCCGATTTTCTTTCAGATCTATGATAGATCTGTGTATACTTTAAGCTATTTTGTTGTTTTCTCAAAGGTTCTCTGATTTTTCTAAAACGATTCTTCGTTTTCAACTAGGGTTTTGTGACCCCGTTTTTGAATAACTTTTTCTATGGGTTTGCAGCATTATCTCAGAGTCTCTACTATGTTTTAGTGATTTGTTTGAGTTTTTCTCCTTATCTGACTCGTTGTGACGAAAACCCTAACTTTAGACCTAAACCCTAAAGTTCTTCATTTTGCCAATGTGTTTGCATATATGTTTGCGTTTCAAGAGTCTTATGACTCACTGATATTTTACCCTATGTTATTCGTCTTTGATTTTTCTTACTTCCCTGTTTATCTCACTGTTCCTCTGTAACTCTATGACCCCTTAATTTCATGTGTTAGGGTTTCTGACTTCCTGCCTAGCATCTGTGTTAATCCATGGTAATTCCCTTCAATTGGTATTATGTTTGTCCTAATCCTTGATTCTCTGCAATTTGTCACTTAATTATCTCCTGACTTATTTTTTTACTTATAAAGTGTTCATCCCGTTCATACATTGGAGTCATATTAACTAGTGTTATTTGAATCCTTGATTCACTGTGATTTGAAAGATTTCCTATGAGACATTCCTACTGATTTCCAATATTTAGTTTGTTTTTACCTAGTTCATTTACTGTTAATTGATATTATTTCCTTAATTAATGTCTTCTGAACCTAGTCTCAATTGTCTACTTGATTTGGTGTGAAATTATTTCCTTATATGTCATGTGCATAAGAACTTTCCTTAATTGTGTTTACCTATTCTGACCGTTTGAGATTTGACCCCTTAATTAAGGGAGTGCTGGTACTGATTTTTACAACTAATTGATTCCTTGAGTTCCACAATTACTGGGCAGTCTAATTATTTCCTTATATTTCACCTAGTTTCAAACTATATATATACTCTATTCATGCATTGACGAACTAATCTGTTCAACTCTCTCTCTCTCACAACTAAAAACTATATGCTCTCTCTCTTTCTGTGCTAGTTACAACTATTCTAAGTTAGCTGGCTGCAAGCCAAGGCTAACTATTGTGTATCTCCTACTTCCTGTTTGTGTTACTGATTTCTTCACTTCACTGGTATGTTCTAATTCAGATTTCAGTTCTCAAACCGACATGTTTCTACTATTGTTGCAATTCATTGTGTTTCTAATTTTCTTTTACTTATTATTTTGTTTTTCAACATGTAACTAGGATCCTGAACTCCATTCACATGATAAGTTATACTCTATTTGTCATAACCAACATGTCTTTATGTACTTGATACATGTTCTATGTGAATCTTCATGCCTATGTTGGTACATTAGTTTGATTAGGGTAAATCCTATTGTCTTAAACTATTTGGTCCCGTTATGTTAGTATAATACTATACCCTACTGTATCCCCCAATCCCCTGAATCCTTAGGAACTTCTGATTGTGTACTGCCTGCTACATGTTTGCCCTCACATGCTCTGTATTTGTCCCTCAAATCCCATTACCCCTGCTTGTGATTGTTGGACTATTCTTGGTCCTTTGTATGATGCTGACTTTGCCTTGGTTCTGAGATTGGTGTTCATGTTCTTTCAAATTGTTTTCCAGTTAAAATTTTGTTATATTTCCATTAAGTCTTTTTTCCAAAATTGTTTTCTTATCCAAAGTTTTCAAACTATATCAAGAACTCTCACTGTACTCTTAGACCCCTTAAGTTCTGCCCCCTCTCTGTGAGAATTGCCTTGGGACCCTTGAGCTCCCTCTGAACTTTGACACACAAAGGCTGGCCATTCCACACTGCACTTACTCTATCTTGGCTATGAAATCTGGGTGTGAGCACTGCCCGGGATCCCTTGAGGTCCTTAGGGAACTCTGACACACCCGGATTATAAAAAGGATGTGAAACATTACTTGGCATTGAGGATATGGAGATCTGGGCCTATTCTGTAGGCTCCCTATAGTTAACTTCTTATTTTTCTTCTATTTCAGTTGTGTAATTCATAGTCAATGGTCTATAATAAATAATTGTAAACAACTCTAGGGTTGGATAATGAAAATGGGTGGGTAATATGCATGATGTAGTGTAATCAAGGGTAGAAATTATGCTTCCTAGGTTTACTCTCTCTATGCGCAATAACAGCCATGTTAAGGTACAACATGCCAAGCATTGCATGCATTAGATATCATGCTATTTAGGATTTATATGTACTGTTTTCAGCATCTCATCATCATTTTGAAATTCTTTCTGTAGGGTAAATAATACCAACAAAATAAATTGCTATTATGTGGTTCTGCCTTGTAAACATGTTCTGAAACTTCATTTAGAAATCCTGTCTTAGGATAAATGTGTTGCACTCGTCATGCTGCAAATATGCTCCGCACTTAGAAAACCTATTTTTTTAAAGATAAACAACATTAAAAACTATCACCTATGTAATTGCTGAAACTGTGCATAATGTTGTGATTCTATGTGCATTTAGAGATACTGTTTTAGCAACTGCATATGCATCATTCTGTATTAGACATCATGTTATAGTATCATACTCATTTAACTAAACTTAGTCTAAATAAAGATGTCTAAAACAGTCCCTGTTCTAATAAGCTGGAAATCAGTCTTTGGTAAACACTTAGAATCATATGCTATTAGGATTGGTAATCTGAAACCCTTTTAACAAAGCTGTACAACTTCTGCATGTTATTTTACACCTAGGCAAGCCTTAGGAAATCAGTTACAAGGAATAAAAATAGATCTGTCTTTGTGATCATGTTTAACTACCAGCATGCTAAAATCATATGGCAAGCCTGACTAGGACTCCCTCTCTGAGTTATGACAAATTTGATCCTGCTATTGTCATTTAGATATCATGCTTAGGAACTGAAACTGGACCCTTAACTGTGTATGAGTCATGCTGTTTATGTGTACTATGTGTGGAGGTATACTTGAGCCTTTTATTTTCTTTCCATGCTCCCCTTAATTGAAGTCCTATATGTTTTATTATGTGTCGCCTTAGTAATTTTTACCTTTAAACCTGAGGGTCTGCCTAGCACCTCCCTTATAGGATAGAAGTCTTAAATTCCTCCGGGACTGATAGGAAGGGACGGGTAACATCATACAATAGAGGTCACGCGCTTTAATTACCTTCACGGGGTGGGAAAGGGTAGAATATGGATATGATGACCGGTGCGCTAATACCACGTGTAGCCCCTCTTCGAGGAGTGTCATACAGGGTATTGCATTGATGTGATCCATATTATTATAAACCTAGGATACTCTTTATATGCTTAGATCATAATCCTTTCAAAATCTAACCTTCTTTACCATTTTCAAACATCTGCATGCTTAAGAATTAAATCCCCTCTTATTTGAGCCTTTATTTGTTTGTTTGCTAAGCCGTACAAATTCACAAAAGCTGTTTGGCTAGGAACCACACTTGTGGATCTTGAGGGGTGCCTAACACCTTCCCCTTAGGATAATTTCAAGCCCTTACCCTATCTCTGGTTAACAACGTAGTTGTAAATGAACCCCTTTGGTGTCCTAACGCACCTTTAAAAATCGTTAGGTGGCGACTCTCAAAAACACAAACCTCTTTCCCAAAAGGAAAGAGTTGTCTCAACCGAATGTCATAAACCCGATCTCCGCGAGGAAAGAGGGGGCGCGACAGCATGGCGACTCTGCTGGGGATTATAGGCTTTTACCATTACATACCGCTTTGTGAATTTTTCCGAGTTTGCTTTGTTTCATATTTGCTCCTTTCCTTTTTCCCCCTCTATGTGCAATTAATTGTTTATCTCTTTCAAATATTTATTCCTTCCAAAAGGAAAAACTGACACGTTTCTTTGTTTCCTTTGTAACTGCTTTTAACTATTGTATTTACCGCTTTCATAACGTGTAAATACATGACAACATGCTTTTATTGCTCATCTATTGATGCATAATCATGCTCAACATTCATACTCCACTCGTACCAAACAAAATACTATAGCAACGCTTGATGAGTGGTTGCACTCTTCCTATATTATTACCCCCTAAATTCAAAAAGGCTTATTTGCGGTAAAACTAGTTGATTAGCGGTGCAGTCGACGGTTCCGTGCCTTTCCCCCTTGAGTTGTCCGCTCAAGGGTACCAGTCTAAGACCCCATAGAAACTTTACTCTGTTATATTGTACATGCATCATGGTCAAACCTAGCCGGGTTAATGTGTCGTCCGCACAATAACCCTTTAAGACAGCCTTATCCAAAAGTTCACCGGGTTTTTCATAATCCCAACTGACACAATTACGTTCTGCGCATTAATTTGGAGAACTGATTACGCAGCCGGACCCAGTGGACATCACTAGTGGGAGTGTCCTTCAGTTCACCCTAGAGGCTTCAAGGTATACCCACTGGCGTTCGTGGGCCTTGGTGTCTCTCCTATCCCTAGTTCTTCATTTATGTCTTGTTTTTCCTCTAGTTTTCTGAGACAGTCATGTATTTCCTTTCAGACTATGTATTTAGCACTCCTATAGACAATTCGTAAGTTTGTGACTCCATGTTTTGGGAAATTATTGCGACGTTGTATTATGTTGTCTTTACTTAGTGTTGAAACTTTATTTATTCCGCTGTTAAGTTGTGAACTATTTTTAGCTTATTCTGTTAATTCGGTGTTATCATGTTAGTTTAACTGTACACGTTGGCTTGTCTAGCGGGTTCAATGTTAGACGCCATCACGGCCCGATGGTGGGGATTTCGGGGAGTGACAAGTTGGTATCAGAGCCCTAGGTTGCTTAGGTATCACAACTCATGGACAACTTGGTAGAGTCTGAGGGATCGGTACAGAGACGTCTGTATTTATCCCCCAGAGGCTGCAAAGTTATGATGACTTCACATTTCTTTTCATCTCTGACGTGCGATATGAATTCTGAGTACTAATTGAGTTTCTATTCTATTCTCTCGTAGATGGAGAGGACGCGTGCTTCCATTTGTTCCGCTCAGCAGCCCGACACTCCTACTACAGCTCCTACTAGGGGTCAAGGACGGGGCCGGGGCCGGGCTCAGCTTAGAGTAGCAGCCCCAGTGGAGGACCCTCAGGTCGAGTCTGACGAGGAGGTCCCAGTTCCAACAGTCCCAGTTGGACCAGCTCAGGTCCCAGAGGGATTCATAGCTACCCCAGTGCTTCAGAACGCTCTTGTCCGTCTAGTCGGACTCATGGAGAGCGTAGCACAGGTGGGTCTTCTTTCTACTGCACCAGCCGTCTCTCAGGCTGGGGGAGGTACCCAGGCTCCTGCCACCCACACGCCAGAGCAGCTAGCTCGACAGTTTTAGACTACGGCACCTCAGCCAGCCGAAGTAGCTCAGCTGGGTATTGCAGCGCCAGTAGCAGGGGAGCAGCTATGTCAGCGGATGCTTTGTGGAGACTGGACAGGTTCACTAAGTTATTCACTGCTACTTTTACTGGTTCACTATCAGAGGATCCCCAGGATTATTTGGATAACTTCCATGAGGTTCTTCGGAACACGGGCATAGCGGAGTCCAACGGAGTTGACTTCGCTACTTTTCAGTTATCTGGCGCTGCCAAGAGTTGGTAGAGGGACTATTGCTTAGCCAGGCCAGCTGGGTATGCACCTTTGACTTGGACTCAGTTCTCGGAGGTATTTTTGGGAAGTTCCTTCCCATTACTTAGAGAGAGGACCTTCGGAGGCAATTTGAGCGTCTCCAGCAGGGATCTATGATAGTAGCAAGTACGAGACCAGGTTCATCACTCTAGCCCGACATGCCCTTATGATACTTCCCACTGATCGGGAGAGGGTTCGGAGATTCATTAAGGGATTGGCCTAGCCTATCAGACTTCAGATGGCTAGAGAGTCAGGCACTGATATTTTGTTCCAGGATGCGGCCAATGTGGCCAGGAGGATTGAGATGATTATGTCACAGGGAGGTGGTCAGGGGGCTGACAGGAGGCCCCGTCATTTCGGTCATTTTAGTGGAGCCTCATCTGGGGACAGGGATTATTTAGGCAGAGGTCATCCTCCCAGACCCTATCAGTCAGCACTTCAGGTAGCTCACAGTGCACCGCCAGCTCCTATTGGTGCACCACTAGCACCTATCAGTGCACCGCCGCTTCAGAATTTCCAAGGTGGTTATCAGGGTCGACAGGGCCAGTTCCAGAGTTAGCAGCCACATCAGTAGAGGCCTTGTTATACTGCTGGTGGTTTGGGGCATATTTCCAGGTTTTTCCCCCGAGGTTCTGGTAGGTCTCAGTATTAGGTTTCCCGTGCCATGGTTCCCGCATCAGGCGCACCCCCACCACCTCAGTTAGCTAGGGGTGGCGGTCGGGGTGCCAGAGGTAGATGTCAGACTCATAGAGGTGGAGGACATGCCACGAGAGGTAGAGGTCAGGCCGCAGTATGTCGACCTAGAGATGATCAGATTGGAGGGCCTCAGCCCCGGTGCTATGCTTTTCCTGCCAGGCCTGATGCCTAGGATTCTGATGCAGTTATTACATGTACAGTTTCAGTTTGCAGCCGAGAGGCTTCAGTGTTATTTGATCTGGGTTCTACATTCTCCTATGTGTCTTCATATTTTTCCCCTTATTTGAGTCTGACCCGTGATTCCTTGAGTACTGCTGTGCATGTTTCTACACCGGTGGGTGATTCTATAGTGGTAGATCGAGTCTACCGTGCTTGCTTAGTAGTCATGGGTGGTCTGGAGACTCAGGTTGATCTTTTGCTTCTGGATATGGTTGACTTCGATGTTATATTGGGGATGGATTGGTTATCCCCCTATTATGTTATTCTGGACTGTCATGCCAAGACAGTGACCTTGGCTTTGCCAGGGGTGCCTCGTTTGGAGTGGAAGGGAACTCCTAGTCATTCTTCTAGTAGAGTTATTTCTTATATGAAGGCTCGGCGCATGGTCGGGAAAGGTTGTTTGGCCTATCTGGCCTATGTTCGGGATTCTAGCACCGAGGTTCTTTCCCTGAAGTCGGTGCCCGCGGTTCGTGAGTTTCCAGAGGTTTTCCTTGCTGACCTGACGGGTATGCCACCCGACAGGGATATTGATTTTTGTATTGAGTTAGCTCAGGGCACCCAACCTATTTCTATTCTGCCGTATCGTATGGCCCCACTAGAGTTGAAGGAGTTGAAAGATTAGTTGCAGGATTTGTTGGATAAAGGCTTCATTAGGCCTAGTGTCTCTCCTTGGGGTGCTCCAGTATTGTTTGTCAAGAAGAAAGAT
>ML374781.1:0-36143 GCA_005239525.1 Nicotiana knightiana | reverse complement strand
AGAGTTGAAGGAGTTGAAAGATCAGTTGCAGGATTTGTTGGATAAAGGCTTCATTAGGCCTAGTGTCTCTCCTTGGGGTGCTCCAGTATTGTTTGTCAAGAAGAAAGATAGCTCGATGAGGATGTGTATTGACTACCGACATTTGAATAAGGTTACTATTAAGAACAAGTATCCTTTGCCGAGGATTGGTGATTTATTCGACCAGCTTCAGGGTGCTTTAGTGTTTTCCAAGATTAACTTGAGATCTGGTTACCATCAGCTGAGGATTAGGGCATCTGATGTCCCTAAGACAGCTTTTCGCACTCGTTATGGCCACTATGACTTCTTGGTGATGTCATTTGGGATGACGAATGCCCCCGCTGCTTTTATGGAGTTGATGCACCGAGTGTTCAGGCCTTACTTGGACTCATTCGTGATTGTTTTCATGGATGATATATTGGTATACTCTCGCAGCCGAGAGGAACATGAGAAACACCTTAGAGTCGTCCTCAAGACTCTGAGGGGATAGTCCATTGTATGCCAAATTTTCCAAGTGTGAGTTCTGGTTGAGTTCAGTTGCATTTCTAGGCCATGTGGTATCGTCAGAGGGTGTTCAGGTGGATCCTAAGAAGATTTCAGCGGTCAGAGATTGGCCTAGACCCACCTGAGCTACATAGATCCAGAGTTTCTTGGGCGTAGTAGTTTATTATTGCCGGTTTGTGGAGGGATTTTCATCCATTGCAGCCCCGATGACTAGGTTGACTCAGAAGAGTGCTCAGTTCAGGTGGTTTGAGGAGTGCGAGGCGAGCATTCAGAAGCTCAAGACAGCTTTGACCACGACTCCAGTGTTGGTTTTTCCCACAGGTTCAGGATCGTATCCCGTCTATTGTGATGCTTCACGGGTTGGGCTTGGTGCAGTGTTGATGCAGGATGGCAAGGTTATAGCCTATGCTTCTCGTCAGTTGAAGGTCCATGAGAAGATCTATCCAGTTCATGACTTGGAGTTAGCCGCTATTGGGCATGCATTGAAGATTTGGAGGCATTACTTGTATGGTGTGACATGTGAGGTGTTCACGGATCATAAGAGCTTGCAGTATTTGTTTAAACAGAAGGAGTTGAACATGAGACAGAGGAGATGGCTAGAGTTGCTGAAAGATTATGATATTACCATTGTTTATCATCCAGGGAAGGCCAATGTGGTGGCCGATGCTTTGAGCCGGGAGTCAGCTAGTATGGGTAGTCTTGCCTATTTATCAGTCGGAGAGCGACCTCTTGCTTTGGATGTTCAGGAGTTAGCCAACCGATTTGTGAGATTGGAGGTTTCTGAGACGGGCAGTGTTTTGGCCCATACCGTGGCCCGTTATTCATTGTATGACCGTATTCGGGCCAGGCAGTATGATGATCGCCATTTATGTATTCTTAGAGATAAAGTCAGGCATGGAGATGCCAAGCAGGTTACGATGATGTTGGGGGAGTATTGAGGATGCAGGGTCGTATTTGTGTACCCGATGTCGATGACATTCGTGAGTTGATACTACAGGAGGCCCATAGTTCCAGGTATTCTATTCATCCGGGCGCCGCAAAGATGTACCAGGACTTGCGGCAGCATTATCGGTGGCGTAGAATGAAGAAGGATATTGTAGCTTATGTAGCTCGGTGCTTGAAGTGTCAGCAGGTTAAGTACGAGCACCAGAGACCCGGTGGTTTGATGCAGCAGATTCAGCTTCACGAGTGGAAGTGGGAGCGTATCACAATGGACTTTGTAGTTTGACTCCCATGGACTCAGAGGATGTTTGATGCAGTATGGGTCGTTGTGGATAGGCAGACCAAGTCAGCGCACTTCATTCCAGTATCAGTTTCGCATTCAGCAGAGAAGTTGGCCAGGATCTATATGAGAGAGATTGTTTGACTGCATGGTGTGCCCATATCCATTATATCAGACCGAGGTACTCAGTTTACCTCCCATTTCTGGAGGGTAAGAGTTGGGCACCCAGATTGATTTGAGCACCGCATTTCATCCCCAGACGGATGGGCAGTCCGAGCGTACTATTCAGATATAGAGGATATGTTGCGAGCTTGTGTTATTGACTTTGGTGGTTCATGGGACCAGTTCTTGCCTTTAGCCGAGTTTGCCTATAACAACAGCTACCAGTCGAGCATTCAGATGGCTCCGTATGAGGCGTTGTATGGTAGACGGTGTCGGTCTCCAGTCGGGTGATTTGAGCCAGGAGAGGCTAGATTGTTGGATTCTGAGTTAGTCCAGGATGCCTTGGACAAGGTGAAGATCATTCAGGATAGACTTCGTATAACTCAATCCAGGAAGAAGAGTTATGCGGATCGCAGAGTTCGAGATTTGGCATGTATGATAGGCGACCGGGGTATTTCTTCGGGTGTCGCCCATGAAGGGCGTGATGAGATTCGGAAATAAGGGCTAGTTGAGCCCTAGGTACATTGGTCCATTTGAGATTCTGGACAGGGTAGGAGATGTGGCCTACAGACTTGCCTTGCCACCTAGTTTGTCAGCTGTGCATCTAATATTTCATGTGTCTATGCTCCGGAGGTATATTGTGGACCCATCTCATGTACTTGACTTCAGTGGTGTCCAGTTGGACAAGGATTTGTCTTATGAGGAGGAGCCAGTAGCCATATGAGATCGGCAGGTGCGACAGTTGAGATTGAAGAGTTATCCTTCTTTTCGTGTTCAGTGGAGAGGTCAGCCTGTTGAGGCAGCTACTTGGAAGTCTGAGCCCGATATGCGGAGCCGTTATCCCCACCTTTTCCCTGATTCAGGTACTTTTCTATGTCCTTTCGAGGACGAACAATTGTTTTAGAGGTGGAGATTGTGATGACCCAAAAGGTCATCTTGTGTAATTTAGCAGAAACTGTGTTCCGAGGCCCCGATAGCCTCCATTAATCTCACCTCATTGTGCGTGCATAGCCCGAGCGCGTAGCCGGAAAGCTTTTATGTGGAAATGTGTTGGACTGTTGAATTTATGATAATTAATGGAATAAAGTTGACTTTGGTCAACATTTTTGGTAAACGGACACGGACCCATGATTTGACGGTCCCGGAGGGTCCGTAGGAAAATATGGGACCTGGGTGTATGCCCGGAATTGAATTCCGAGGTCCCAAGCCCGAGAAATGAATTTTTAAAGAAAATTATTTTCTGAAAATAAGAAAGACTTTTGAAAATGAACTTTGAATTGAAATCTGCGTTACCGGGCCCATATTATGGTTCTGGAGCCCGGAACATGTTTAATATATGTTATGTGAGTTACCTGTGAAATTTGGTGTAAAACGGACTTGAAATGACGTGGTTCAGATCGAAATTAGAATACTTGAGCTTTATGAAGTTTTAAGAAAATTCTATCAGTTTTGAGGTTTAATTCATTGTTTTGGTGTTATTTTAGTGATTTAATCAGTCGAATGAGTTCGTTGGATAATTTTGGAAGTCGTGTGTATATTTGGTGTCATTCTGAGTAGTATAGGTCAGTTCGGCACGTTGTTAGCGAAGTCTAGAAAACTTAAAGTTCCTAAGTTTTGTTCTTGGGGTTTGGGGGTGTGTTTTTGAGTTTTAGCAGTGTTTTGGGTGTTCCAAAGGCTCGAGCGAGTCCGTGTTATGATTTGGGACTCGTTGGTATATTTGGACTAGGGCTCGGGTGGGCCCAGGTTCCTTCCGGGCACCTAAGGGGGCTAAAAAGCAGCAAACACAGCTGCTGGTGCACCTGTTCTGGTGTGACCGCAGGTGCAGTTGCCCAGTCGCAGGTGCGGGACCGCTCCTGCGGTCCCCAGCATCGCAGATGCGATTACCCAAAGGCCTGGCCAATTATCGCTGGTGCGGAAAATATTCCGCAGGAGCGGAGCGGTAGGTGCGGTCTCCACTCCGCAGGTGCGGGCCCAGGCTCCCCAGCCCATTTTCGCAGGTGCGGTCCCCGAGCCGCAAGTGCGGAATCACTGTGCAGGCAGCGTATTTTATATACGGGTTTTTAACCCATTTTTCTCATTTCTTTCTTCTTCCTTGGGCGATTTTCCTCCATTGTTAAGGGCTAACGACCTGGTCTTCTAAGGTAAGTGAACTCTACTAAAAAATTAGCTTCATGCATGGATTCTAGCTTAATTAACTACATAAATTAGTGCAAAAATCAAGAATTTGGGTAGTAACCTAGAAGTTGTGATCATTTGAGAATTTTCTGTGAATTGGCCATGAAATCAAGTAAGAATCGTATATTAATGATCCTTAGGTTTTGGGTGAGTGTTCCCTTCGAGAATTATTGGAATCCGAGCAAGCGGACCCGGGGTCGAATTTTTGTATTTTTGGAAGAATGCTAGGAAATGGATTATTAGGCTATGGGATCAATTTATTGAGTCATTATTGATATACTTAAGTTAATTATGTCTAGATATTGTTCTTCCGGAATTGAATTCAAAAGGAAAGGCGGTGTTAGAAGCTTGAATGCTATTTTTGGACCCGAGGTAAGTGTCTTGCCTAACTTTGGTGAGGGAATAAGTATTGTATTCTATGTGTTAAGTGTTTATCATGTTCAATGCATAGGTGGGGTGACGAGTACCTATGCATTGTGTGTCAAGCATGCCCGTGAGTCTATTTTCGATAAGAAAAAAAACCTTATTATTCCTTCCATGTTCGTTATAATATGCAATTGTCTCTACTTAGAAGTTGACTAATGTTGAAAATTCTGGTTGATGAACTCATGATGTATTGGTTCGATTGAGAACCTAATTGTAAAGGATATATTTGAAATGAATGGTTATAGCTGAGACCCTTGCCGGGAAATCGTTACGATATTGACTGATACTTTTCCCTTGCCGGGTGATTTTGAATTGTATTTCCACTATGCTGTATTCCTTGCCATTGATATTGTCATTGTTTTGGTAAGGAAGAGTGTTAAAGCACGAGGGGACATTCCGTGCCATATTTTAGATTGATATGCACGAGCGGACATTCCGTGCCATATTTTATATTTTTATGCACGAGGGGACATTCCGTGCCATATTTTAGATTGTTATGCACGAGGGGACATTCCGTGCCATATTTTAGATTGTTATGCACGAGGGGACATTCCGTGCCGTATTTTATATTGTTATGCACGAGGGGACATTCCATGCCGTGGTTGTGATGTGTTATGCACGAGGGGACATTCCGTGCCATGTTTATGTTGTTTACGCACGAGGGGACACTCCGTGCCATATTTTATATTATTATGCACGAGGGGACATACCGTGCCATTTTCTTTCCACTGTTTAATTTGTGTTGTCAATTCCCGTTATTATTTTTGGATATTTTAGACTGTTGTTTTCATTTCCGTCATTTCAGTATTTGCTATCTCTTACCCCCATCATGTTCTTCCCCGTAATAGTATTCTTGTTTAGTTTCTACTATACTATTGAACTGCACAGGTACATTTTGTTGTCGTGTCCTAGCCTCGTCACTACTTCGCCGAGGTTAGGCTCGACACTTAATCAGTACATGGGGTCGGCTGTACTGATGCTACACCTGCACTTCTTTATATTGTGCAAATTATGCAGCCAGACCTAGTGGACATCACTAGTGGGAGTGTCCTTCAGTTCACCCTAGAGGCTTCAAGGTATACCCGTTGGCGTTCGTGGGCCTTGGCGTCTCTCCTATCCCTAGTTCTTCATTTCTGTCTTGTTTTTCCTCTAGTTTTCAGAGACAGTCATGTGTTTTAGCACTCCTATAGATAGTTCGTGAGTTTGTGACTCCAGGTTTTGGGAAATTATTGCGACGTTGTATTATATTGTCTTTACTTAGTTTTGAAACTTTATTTATTCCGCTGTTAAGTTGTGAACTATTTTTAGCTTATTCTGTTAATTCGGTGTTATCATATTAGTTTAACTATACACGTTGGCTTGTCTAGTGGGTTCAACGTTAGACGCCATCACGGCCCGATGGTGGGGATTTCAGGGCGTGACAAGTTAAAATATGGCACGAGGGGACATTCTGTGCCATATTTTAGATTTTATGCACGAGGGGACATTCCGTGCCATATTTTAGATTGTTATGCATGAGGGGACATTCCGTGCCATATTTTAGATTGTTGTGCACGAGGGGACATTCCGTGCCGTATTTTATATTGTTACGCACGCGGGAACATTCCGTGCCGTGATTGTGATGTGTTATGCACGAGGGGACATTCCGTGCCATGTTTATGTTGTTTACGCATGAGGGGACATTCCGTGCCATATTTAATATTATTATGCACGAGGGGACATACCGTGCCGTTTTCTTTCCACTATTTAATTTGTGTTGCCAATTCCCGTTATTATTTTCGGATATTTTAGACTGTTGTTTTCGTTTCCGTCATTTCAGTATTTGCTATCTCTTACCCCCAGCATGTTCTTCTCCGTAATTGTATTCTTGTTTAGTTTCTACTATACTATTGAACTGCACAGGTACATTTTGTTGTCGTGTCCTAGCCTCGTCACTACTTCGCCGAGGTTAGGCTCGACACTTAATCAGTACATGGGGTCGGTTGTACTGATGCTACACCTGCACTTCTTTATGTTGTGCAGATTACGCAGCCAGACCTAGTGGACATCACTAGTGGGAGTGTCCTTCAGTTCACCCTAGAGGCTTCAAGGTATACCCGCTGGCGTTCGTGGGCCTTGGCGTCTCTCTTATCCCTAGTTCTTCATTTCTGTCTTGTTTTTCCTCTAGTTTTCAGAGACAGTCATGTATTTCCTTTCAGACTATGTATTTAGCACTCATATAGACAGTTCGTGACTCCAGGTTTTGGGAAATTATTACGACGTTGTATTATGTTGTCTTTACTTAGTTTTGAAACTTTATTTATTCCGCTGTTAAGTTGTGAACTGTTTTTAGCTTATTATGTTAATTCGGTGTTATCATGTTAGTTTAACTGTACACGTTGGCTTGTCTAGTGGGTTCAGCGTTAGACGCCATCATGGCCCGATGGTGGGGATTTCGGGTTGTGACAACTAAATGCTTGTATGCTAATCATAAGTGTATAAATAGTGGATTCTGGCAGGGGTAAGGGCCTAACTATGTTTGTCTTGCAGAATATGAGGCACGAAGTCCCTAGATTCGGCATGGTCAGCAATATCCATCCAAAGCTCCTGAACTGGTGGGAAGACCTTTCCTCCAGTGATAAGAAGCCCATCAAGAAATACCTACTGCTAGGACTGCATGATCTAGGGAACCTGTTCGATGGGATAAAGGGTGCCGAATCTGGGGAAGGTCCTTCTGGGACCAAGTAGGATATGATTTCCTTTTTTTCGTTTTTATCAATGTAATAAGGCCAATGGCCATTAGTGACTTTATTTCCTGCTTATTTTAGTATCGTTTTGGATTCGTCTATTTCTATGTTGATGAAATGAGGCATTTTGGCATCTAAGTTCTCCAAATCAACTTGTCGCTTGGCCTACCTCGGGCACAACGGGGCTCCCAAATTAGGACACGCTTTTATATTTCTGCACTATGTGTTTAAATACTGCAATATTTTCTCATGATCTTCACTGACTTGGCTACCTTTTGTTTTTTTTAATTATTCTCCTCCCCAAAGTTTGGTTCGTGCATTCTGGCATCATCATCATATCACACAAGATCCAGGGCCCGACGAGTCCCGGGGTAGCAAGGCTGAACAAGCATTGTTTATTTCATTTTGCTAATGATTTCCTTTTCCGCATTTCCATTTTTTTGCATTTTCCAATAAAATCTCTAATGTTCCAAAACATTCGAAATCACTTTTATGTTTCAACGAATCTGTATTCATTTATTATAATTTTCTCTCATTATTTTATCTTACGACATTACTATTTCTTGTCTAGATGAACCAATGACTGTGACATGCAATGAGACAATGCAACAAAAGGACAGTGATTCAGAAGAAGAAGATTTCATACCCGATGAAATTATAAGAGAAGTTGAGGATTTTGAAAATAGACCTAAGTCCAATCTGGATGAAATCGAGATAGTCAACCTGGGAGATTCAGAAACTGTCAAAGAAACTCGCATCAGCATTCATCTATCACCATCAGAGAAAGTGGAATACACACAATTCTTGAAAGAGTATAAAGACATATTTTCATGGTCGTACGATGACATGACTGGTCTAAGTACATCCATTGTGGCTCACAAATTGCCAACCAATCCAATGTGTCCACCGGTAAAACAAAAGCTCAGGAAGTTCAAACCCGACATAAGTTTTAAAATCAAAGAAGAAGTCACCAAGCAGATCAACGCCAAGGTTCTAAGGGTAGTTGAGTACCCAAAATGGTTAGCCAACATTGTGCCAGTACAAAAGAAGGATGGGAAGGTCAGAGTCTGTGTCGACTACCGGGATCTCAATCGGGCTAGTCCAAAAGACGACTTCCCTTTGCCAAATATACATATCTTGATTGACAATTGCGCCAAGCATGAACTACAATCATTCATGGATTGCTTCGCTGGTTATCATCAGATCTGGATGGATGAGGAAGATGCTGAGAAAACGGCTTTCATTACGTCGTGGGGAGTGTAATATTACAAGATGATGCCCTTCGGCCTGAAGAATGCAGGGGCCACCTACATAAGGGCTATGACCACCATCTTCCACGACATGATTCACAAGGAGATCGAGGTATACGTTGATGATGTTATTATCAAGTCTAGGAAATCCACTGAACACATAGAAGATTTGAGGAAGTTCTTCAAAAGGTTTTGGAAATACAATCTAAAGCTGAACCCCGCGAAGTGTGCATTCGGGGTTGTTACTGGAAAGTTGCTCGGGTTCATTGTCAGCCACCGATGGATAGAATTGGATCCGTCAAAGGTCAAAGCCATTCAAGAACTACCACCGCCAAGGAACAAGAAAGATGTGATGAGTTTCTTGGGGAGACTTAATTACATCAGCCGATTCATAGCACAGTCTACAGTTATCTGTGAGCCGATCTTCAAGATGCTGAAGAAGGACGCCGCAAAGAAGTGGACCGATGATTGTCAAAAGGATTTCGATAAAATCAAGGCATATCTATCAACACCACCAGTCTTGGTACCGCCTGAGCCAAGTAGACCTCTGTTACTCTACCTTGCAGTGTTAGATGGAGCTTTCGGCTGCATTCTGGGGCAGCACGATGAAACAGGAAGAAAGGAGCAAGCCATTTATTATCTCAGCAAGAAGTTCACTCCATACGAGGCCATATATTCTCTATTGGAACGCACTTGTTGTGCTTTGACTTGGGTAGCTCAGAAGTTGAGGCATTACTTCTGTGCCTACACAACATATCGCATATCGAGAATGGATCTATTGAAGTACATCTTTCAGAAGCCCATGCCCACTCGCAAGCTAGCCAAGTGGCAAATCCCGCTGAGTGAGTTCGATATTTTCTATGTGACTCAGAAAGCAATCAAGGGACAAGCACTGTCAGACCATCTTGCTGAGAACCCTGTGGATGGAGAATACGAACCTCTGAAAATGTATTTTCCTGACGAAGAGCTATCATTCATAGGAGAAGACATTTCAGAATCCTATGACGGTTGGAGAATGTTCTTCAATGGAGCAGCGAACTTCAAGGGAATTGGCATTGGAGCAGTCCTAATATCAGAAACCGGTCAGCATTATTCGGTATCTTCCAAACTCAGATTTCCTGCACCAACAATATGGCAGAGTATGAAGTCTGTATCTTAGGGATCAACATGTCCATTGACATGAACGTCCAGGAGCTGTTAGTGATTGTTGACTCAAATTTGCTGGTACATCAGGTACAACGAGAGTGGGATACCAAGAATTCCAAGATACTGCCGTATCTGCACCACGTACAGGAATTAAGAAAGAGGTTCACGGAGATAGAATTTCGGCATGTCCCCGGAATCCAGAATGAGTTCGCCGATGCATTGGCTACTTTGTCCTCAATGATCCAACACCCGGACAAGAATTTCATTGATTCTATTCTCGTAAAGATCCATAATCAGCCAGCTTATTGTGCCCATGTCGAAGAGGAAGCAGACGGAAATACTTGGTTTCATGACATCAAGGAGTATTTGGCAAAAGAAAATTACCCAGAGCTTGCGAATCCCACTCAGAAACGCACACTTCGAAGACTATCCAACAACTTCTTTCACAGCAGGGGAATCCTATATAGGAGGACACCCGATTTGGGATTATTACAATGTGTCGATGCAAAGGAAGCATCCAAACTGCTAGAGGAGATTCATGCTGGGACCTGTGGCCAGCATATGAACGGTTTTTGTAACGACCCGACCAGTCGTTTCGTGTATTACGACCCCGTTCCCCTAAATGAAGTTTTCCATAGTGGCTATTTATGCTTTATGACTTGCGGGGATGGGTGGTTCGGGATTTGGGAGTGATTAGAGTGCTTTCGGAGCACTTGGTTCCTTAAGGTTGGCCTATTTGGCCATGTTTGACTTCGGTCAACATTTTGAGCAAACGACCTTGGAATCGAGTTCTGACAGCTCCAGTAGTTCTGTATGATGATTTCGGACTTGGGCGTATGTTCGGATTGGGTTTCTGATGACCCGGGGGCATTTCGGCGCCCAATATTGAAATAAGAAGTTCCTTAAGTTCATATTTTGGTTTGGGACGTATTTTTGTGTTATCAAGGTCCGAATGGAATTCCGAGATCGGGAATAGTTCCGTTATGTTAATTATGACTTGTCTGCAAAATTTGGGGTCATTCCGAGTTGTATAGGTCGGTTCGGCGCGTTGTGAGCGAAGTCTAGAAAACTTAAAATTTCTAAGTTTGGTTCTTGGGGTTTGGGCGTGTGATTTTGAGTTTTAGTGTTGTTTTGGGTGTTCCGAAGGCTCGAGTGAGTCCGTATTATGATTTGGTACTCGTTGGTATATTTGGTTTAGGCCTCAAGTGCCTCCCAGACACCTAATGTGGCCAGAAACCAGCTAAAACAACTGTTGGTGCAGCTGTTGCTGGTGTGACCCAGGTGCGGTTGCCCAGCCGTAGGTACGGGACCGCTCCTGCGGTCCCAGCCTCGCAGGTGCGAAATCCCAGAGCCCCCTACCTTCGTAGGTGCGGAACAATTTTCATAGGAGCGGGCCTGCTGGTGCGGAAACCCCTCCGCAGGTGGGATCCCCAGCCCCCTCGCCATTTTCTGCAGGTGCGATTCTTTTCTCGCCGGTGCGGGACCGCAGGTGCGGAAACCATTGTAGGCAGACCTCTTTAAATGTTTAAAAATGGGTTGTCTTCATTATTTCTCATACACAAACTCCATTAGAGAGCCTTCAAGCTTGAGCAGCACCCTCCACGACCTATATAATGCTAAGGTGAGTAATTCCTCTCTATTTTCCTAAATGTTTACGTGGAATTCAACTAGAATTAATTACTAAAACATCAAAAAATCAAGAATTTGGATAGTACAAGTTAGGGCTCTTAAGAATTTGATACATCACCCAATGATTTCCATGCATTCCAGTAAAGTTACATAATTATGATCCTTAGGCTTCGGGTGAGTGACCCATTCGAGAATTTTCGAAATCCGAGCGTGTGGGCCTGAGGTTGGATTTTGGGAATTTCTCAAGAATGTTGAATTTTGGAAAAATTAGAATAATTTCCCTACTTTGAGCATGCATTGATGTCATTATACTATATTTGGCTAGTTGCGAGCCGCCGAGGGTAGATTTCATAGATTTAGGCGCGTCATTGATTCGAGGGGTGGTTTCGTCACGAGGTGAGTCTCCTTTCCAACCTTGTAATGGGGAAATGTTCCCATAGGTTCCCTATTTTCTATGTATACATGTTGTTGGTGCCGCGTACATACCAAGTGACGAGATTCCGTACGTGGCGACTATATTGCTATGTAGGGTAGCTTTAGGACTCACGAGCATGCCACTATGTTCCTTATTTGTACCTTGTATGTGTTAAGAGTTGTAATTATTGTCGAGGTGATTTGGAAACAGGAAACATTATGATTTAGGTCCCAGTTGGTTTTCCGTGGTATTGACACAGTCCTGTTGAGTTCAGTGTTGAGTTGGTACACACATGTACTTATATATATACACACTTGTTATCGAGTCAGCACACGAGCCGCAAGTATGACGCGCGACCGTGGGTCAGCTTATTTATCGAGTCAGCACACGAGTCGTAGGTATGATGCGCAATCGTGGGTCAAATTATCATTATCGAGTCAGTACACGAGTCACAAGTACGATGCACGATCGTGGGTTAGCTTATTATATCGAGTCAGCACGCGAGTCGCTGGTGTGATTTGTGATCGTGGGTTAGCTTATGACCTCAGTCCCTATGACCACCCTTATGACTCCGTCCGGTCGTCTTGTCCTGGTATGTGTATGATCACTTGAGTTCTGAGTCACTTAAAACTGGAGTGTCAGGTATTGGTTAAGAGAAGGTTTTGGTACTTTGTTATTCCTTTTTCAGTTATTATTAGGATTTCGTCATTCGCTATGTACTTGTTGCTCACTGTTTTTCATGCCTATTGCTTTAGCCATATCTCGTCATATATTATATTGCTGAACTTAGTGAGTACCTAGTCAACCTCTCGTCACTATTCCTTCGAGTTTGGGCGGGATACTCACTGGGTACATATTTATTATATACTCATGCTGCACTTCTTCTTCTTCTGTACTTGATTTTACAGGTCAGGAGGCTGGTACACCTGATTATCAGGACGGTGATAGATACTGACTTGAGCTGATTCGACTTCGCGTTGAGCTGCTTTTCCTGATGATCTCTGGCAGCACCCCGGAGTTTCCTTTGTTATCCTTGTATATTCAGATAATTGCCCGTGATACTCGTGACACTAGTTCCTGGCACACACGTAGCATATTTTGGGTTTTGGGTTGTATATTTATGCATAAGCTTATCTTTTGACTCATGTGTCGTATGATTTTATTTATGTCACAGGCTATTATCATGCTAATAATTGTTTAAAATTGGTAAACGTTGAGATAATTAATCAAATAGGAAGGGTAACACTTAGTGTAATTCATGTTGGCTTGCCTAACCCCGCTGTTGGGCGCCATCGCAACCTGAATCAGGATTTGGGTCGTGACAACATGGTATCATAGCATTAGGTTCATGTAGTCTCACGAGTCATGGGTAGACCCAGTAGAGTCATGCGGATCGGTACGGAGACATCTGTACTTATCTTCAGGAGGCTATAGGGTGTTAAGAAAATTCTCTTTGATTCATATTCTTTCGTGCAATCAATGATGTACTCAAAGTTGTTCATCTATTCTCTCATAGATGGTGAGGACGCGTGCATCCGATGTTCCTGAGCCGGGGGATGCCGTTGCCCCTGCCGCTCGGGGTCGTTGTCGAGGCAGGGGGATGTGCACCTGCCCGAGGTAGGGGACGAGGGCATCCCAGAGCTGTACCGGTCATACCACCAGAGGACCTTGGTTTTGAGGAGCAGGATGAGATGCATCCAGTAGCTCCCGCTCCAGCGGACTTTATGACGGCGCCCGGCTTCCAGGAGGTCATGGGCCGTATGTTGATATTTATGGACACTGTGTCCCAGGCAGGCATACTTCCGGTAGATCCTACCACTTCCCAGGCGGGAGGGGGAGTCCAGAACCCTACCGCTCAGGCCACAGGACAGGCAACAACAACACACCACACTCCGGGTACACCGCCTGTGGTTGGGGTTCAGCCTGTAGTAGCAGCGCCAGAGCCCAGGCCAGTTATAGAGGGCGACCAGTAGAAGATGCTAGATAGATGGACCCGACTTTGCTCTCCAGTCTTCGGGGGTGAGAGGGGTGAGGATGCCCAGGACTTCATTGATAGTGTCAAGGATAGACTGCACAACATGAGGATCTTGGAGTCGCATGGGGTCGACTTCACTATATTTCAGCTAGAGGGCAGAGCTCGCCGCTAGTGGCAGTCATATCTTCTTAGCAGGCCAACAGATTCTCATTCGGTCACCTGGAGTCAGTTTACTCAGCTATTTATGGACAGGTACATCCCACCTTCTGAGAGGGAGGAACTTCGGGGTTAGTTTGAGCAGTTGGAGCAGGGGAAAATGTCCGTGACCGATTATGAGGTGAGATTTTCAGAATTATCCCGCCATGCTCTTATGATATTTCCCAATGATGTCGAGAGGGTGTGGCGCTTTGTGTCAGGCTTACATCAAGGTATTCAGACCTCTATGGCTAGAGAGGTAGAGATGGGTACCCCATACCAGCTTGTAGTCGAAATAGCTCGACGGATTGAGGGATACCGTCTGAGGAGCAGGGAGCAGGACAAGAGGGACAGATTTACAGGTGATTTTAGGGGTAATCCAGCTAGGGGCAGGGGTCAGTTCGGAGGCGGTCAGTCCAGCAGGCCCTCATATGCACCACCTCCACCACCTCCTAGGGGTGTTCCAGCGAGGCCTCAGTTTAGTGCCATGATAGAGCGCTTCTACCGTCCTCCAGCCATCCACAGTTCACCCAGTGATTACTCCAGCCATTAGAGATCCTCCAGTTCCTATTTCAGCGCTGCGTCAGATGAATCTTATCGCCTTTTGTCCATTCGGGAGTCTTACTCTTCAGAACAGCAGGATATGTCACATATGAGGTGCTTCGAGTGTGGGAACTTAGGCCGCATAAGGAGGGATTGTCCCAGCTATCGGGGCAAGGCCGTGCAGTAGAGTCACCAGCCTGTGATTTCAGCACCAGCAGTTCGACCGCCTAGAGGTGGGGGTCAGGTTGCAGGGGCCGTCCTAGAGGGGGAGGCCATTCCGGAAGGGGTCAGTCAGCTCCAGCTCGTTCTGGGGGAGCTTAGCTTCAGGTGCTGCAGCCAAATTCTATGCTTTTCTGGCCATATCAGATGCAGTGGCCTCAGATGCCATGATTATAGGTATCATTTCAGTCTGTGGTAGAGAGGCTTCAGTGTTATTTGACCCAGGGTCTACATACTCATATGTTTCAACATTATTTGCCCATTTTCTGGATATTCCTTGTGAGTCCTTGGGTTCTCCCTTGCATGTGTTCACTCCTGTGGGCAATTCTGTGGTGGTAAACCGGGTGTACCGATCTTGTGTGATTACTTTCTGTGGGCTTGAGACCAGAGCCGACCTGTTATTGCTCGACATGGTTGATTTCGAGGTTATTTTGGGCATGGATTGTCTATCTCCTTATCATGCTGTGTTGGATTGCCATGCCAAGACAGTTACCTTAGCCATGCCTGAGTCGTCGAGGCTGGAGTGGAGAGGTTCTTCAATTAGTGCATTCAACCGGGTCATCTCCTTTATGAAGGCTCGACATATGGTCGAGAAGGGGTGTTTGGATTACCTTGCTTATGTGCGAGACACCATCGTCGAGTTCCCTACCATTGATTCAATGCCTGTTGTTCGAGAGTTCCCAGATGTATTTCCTTCAGATCTTCCAGGCATGTCTCCAGATCGGGACATTGAATTCTGTATTGATTTGGTTCCAGATACTCATCCCATTTAATTCCCCCGTATCGTATGGCTCCTAAGAAGCTAAAGGAGATGAAGGGGAAGTTTGAGGAGTTATTGGCTAAGGGGTTCATCAGGCCGAGTGTGTCACCGTAGGGTGCTCTAGTCTTATTTGTGAAGAAGAAGGATGGGTCTATGCGGATGTGCATTGATTACCACCAGTTGAATAAAGTGACCATCAAGAACAAGTATCCTCTATCGCGCATTGATGACTTGTTTGATCAGTTGCAGGGTGCTCGTGTGTTCTCTAAGATTGACTTGAGATCGGGTTATCACCAACTGAAGATTCGGATTTCAGATGTTCCGAAGATCGCATTTCGCACCAGATATGGCCATTATGAGTTTCTGGTGATGTCCTTTGGCTTGACTAATGCCCTAGCAACATTTATGGACTTGATGAATAGGGTGTTCAGGCCGTATATTGACTCATTCATCATTGTATTCATTGATGACATCTTGATCTACTCACGGAGCCTGGGTGAGCATGAGAAACATTTGAGAGTTGTGCTTCAGACCTTGCGAAAGCAGAAGCTATATGCTAAGTTATCTAAGTGCGAGTTCTGGTTGGAGTCTGTGGCATTTTTGGGGCATGTGGTATCCGGAGAGGGTATCGAGGTTGATCTATAGAAGGTTGAGGCAGTTCAAAGTTGGCCGCGTCCTACTTTAGCTTCAGAGATCAGGAGTTTTCTGGGTCTAGCAGGCTATTACCGTCGATTTGTGGAGGGATTATCTTCTGTTGCAGCTCCATTGACTAGATTAACTCAGAAGAATGCCCCATTTCGGTGGTCCGATGAGTGTGAGGCGAGCTTTCAGAAGCTCAAGTCAGCATTGACCTCATCACCAGTTCTATCATTGCCTTCCGAGTCTGGGGTGTATACTGTGTATTGCGACGCTTCCCGCGTCGGGTTAGGATGTGTGTTGATGCAGGATGGCAGAGTTATTGCTTATGCTTCATGCTAGCTGAAAGTTCATGAGAAGAACTACCCTGTGCACGACTTGGAGCTAGCGGCGATTGTTCATGCTTTGAAGATCCGGCAGTACTACTTGTATGGTGTATCTTGTGAGGTCTACACTGACCACCATAGTTTGCAGTGGAGGTGGCTCGAGTTGTTGAAGGACTATGATATAACTATTCTGTATCACCCAGGCAAGGCGAATGTAGTAGCATATGCTTTGAGCAGGAGGGCATCGAGTATGGGTAGCTTGGACTACATTGCAGTCGAGGAGAGACCTTTAGCCTTGGACATTCAGTCCTTGGCCAACCACCTGGTGAGATTGGACCTTTCGGAGCCTCGTCGAGTTCTAGCTCATGTGGTTGCTCAGTCTTTATTATCGGGAGAGATTAAGGCTCGACAGTTTGATGATCCATGTATGGAAGAGCTTCGGGAGACGGTGGTCCAGGGTAGGGCCAAGGAGGTTACCTTGGGAGAGAATGGTGTTATGAGACTCCAGCGCCGATTGTGTGTTCCTGATGTTGATGGCCTGAGGGGGAGGATTCTAGCAGAGGCACACAGTTCTCGGTATTCTGTTCATCCAAGAGCGACGAAGATGTATCATAATTTGAAGCACCATTACTGGTGGAGGTGGATGAAGAAGGATATAGTGTAGTATGTGGCTAGGTGTCTCAATTTCCAGCAGTTTAAGTATGAGCATCAGAGGCCAAGAGGCCTGTTTCAGCAGATGCCCATTCCTGAATGGAAATGGGAGCGCATCACCATGGATTTCGTAGTTGGGTTGCCTCGGACCTTGCGGAAGGTTGACGCGGTTTAGGTCATTGTAGATAGATTGACTAAATCGGTGCATTTCATTCCTGTGGCTACTACTTACACTACAGAGAGGCTGGCTCAGATTTACATTCGAGAGATAGTCCGGTTGCATGGTGTGCCGGTGTCTATTATATCAGATCGAGGTCCTTAGTTCACTTCGCACTTCCGGAGATCTTTGCACAGTGGAATGGGCACTCAGATAGACCTCAGTTAAGCATTTCATCCTCAGACCGATGGCTAGTGAGAGCGCACGATTCAGATATTGGAGGATATGCTCAGGGCGTGTGTGATTGATTTTGGGGGTTAGTGGGACCAGTCCTTGCCTTTGGCGGAGTTTGCATACAATAATAGTTATCAGTCCAGCATCAAGATGGCTCCATTCGAGGCTTTATATGGTCAGCAGTGTCATTTTCCTATCGAGTGGTTTGATCCTGGCGAGGCCAGGTTATATGGCACAGATCTGGTAAGAGACGCTCTGGAGAGGGTGAAGATAATACAGGAGAGGTTGTGCACAACAAAGTCCAGACAGAAGAGTTACGCAGATCAGCGGGCGCGTGATGTAGCATTTATGGAGGGAGATAAGGTTATGCTGAAGGTCTCGCCGATGAAGGGCATTATGAGATTCGGGAAGAAGGGCAAGCTGAGGCCCAGGTTCATAGGTCCATTTGAGGTGTTAAGGCGAGTCAGAGAGGTCGCTTACGAGTTTGCATTACCTCCAACCTTATCGGGAGTTCATCCGTTCTTTCATGCATCCATGCTTCGGAGGTATCACGCCAACTTCTCCCACGTGGTTGATTATAGCACTATTCAGTTGGATGAGAAGTTGGGCTATGAGGAGGAGCCAGTTTCCATTGTTGATAGACAGGACCGCCAATTGAGGTTCAAGAGAGCTTCCACAGAAAGGTCCAGTGGAGAGTCCAACCAACTGAGGAGGTGACTTGGGAGTCCGAGGAGGACATGCGGGACAAATACTCATAGCTATTCCGCACTTCAGGTACGATTCTAGACCCGTTCAAGGACAAACATTTGTTTAAGAGGGGGAGGATGTAACGACCCGATCGGTCATTTTGCGTATTAGGACCCCGTTCCCCTAAATGAAGTTTTCCATAGTGGCTATTCGTGCTTTATGACTTGCGGGGACAGGTGGTTCGGGATTTGGGAGTGATTAGAGTGCTTTAGGAACACTTGATTCCTTAAGGTTGGCCTATTTGGCCAAGTTTGACTTCGGTCAACATTTTGAGCAAACGACCTAGGAATCGAGTTCTGACAGCTCCAGTAGTTCCGTATGATGATTTCGAACTTGGGCGTATGTTCGGATTTGGTTTGTGATGAACCGGGGGCATTTCGGCGCCCAATATTAAAATAAGAAGTTCCTTAAGTTCATATTTTGGTTTTGGATGTGTTTTTGTGTTATCGAGGTCCGAACGGAATTCCGAGATCAGTAATAGTTCCGTTATGTTAATTATGACTTGCCTGCAAAATTTGGGATCATTCCGAGTTGTATAGGTCGGTTCGGCGCGTTGTGAGCGAAGTCTAGAAAACTTAAAATTTCTAAGTTTGGTTCTTGGGGTTTGGGGGTGTGATTTTGAGTTTTAGCATTGTTTTGGGTGTTTCTAAGGCTCGGGCGAGTCCGTATTATGATTTGGAACTTGTTGGTATATTTAGATTAGTGCTCAGGTGGGCCCAGGTGCCTCCCGGGCACCTAACGAGGCCAAAAACCAGCTAAAACAACTGCTAGTGCAGATGTTGCTGGTGTGACCGCAGGTGCGGTTGCCCAGCCACAGGTGCGGGACCGCAGTCGCAGGTGCGAAATCGTAGGGGCCCCCACCTACCTTCACAGGTGCGGAACAATTTCCGCAGGTGCGGGTCCGCTGGTGCGGAACCCCTCCGCAGGTGCGATCCCCAGCCCCCTCGCCATTTTCCGCAGGTGCGATTCTTTTCTCGCCAGTGCAGGACCGCATGTGCGGCCCCAAGTCGCAGGTGCAGAAATCCCTGTAGGAAGACCTCTTTAAATTTTTAAAAACGGGTTGTCTTCATTATTTCTCATACACAAACTCCATTAGAGATCCTTCAAGCTTGAGCAGCACCCTCCACGACCTATATAGTGCTAAGGTGAGTAATTCCTCTCTATTTTCCTAAATGTTTACATGGAATTCAACCAGAATTAATTACTAAAACATCAAAAATCAAGAATTTTGATAGTACAAGTTAGGGCTCTTAAGAATTTGATACATCACCCAATGATTGGCATGCATTCCAGTAAAGTTACATAATTATGATCCTTAGGCTTCGGGTGAGTGATCCCTTCGAGAATTTTCGGAATCTGAGCGTGTGGGCCCGGGGTTGGATTTTGGGAATTTCTCAAGAATGTTGAATTTTGGAAAAATTATAATAATTTCCCTACTTTGAGCATCCATTGATGTCATTATACTATATTTGGCTAGTTGCGAGCCGTTGAGGGTAGATTTCGGAGATTCAGGCGCGTCCTTGATCCGAGGGGTGGTTTCGTCACGAGGTGAGTCTCCTTTCCAACCTTGTAAGGGGGAAATGTCCCTATAGGTTCCCTATTTGCTATGTATACATGTTTTGGGGGCCGAGTACGTACAAGTGACGAGACTCCATATGTGGCGACTATATTGCTATGTCGGGTAGCTTTAGGACTCACGAGCATGCCACTATGTGCCTTATTTGTACCTTGTATGTGTTAAGAGTTGTAATTATTGTCGAGGTGATATGGAAACATGAAACATTATGATTTAGATCCTAGTTGGCTATCTGTGGTATTGACAAAGTCCTATTGAGTTCACTGTTGAGTTGGTACACACATGTACTTATATATATACACACTTGTTATCGAGTCAGCACACGAGCCGCAGGTATGATGCCCAGCCATGGGTCAGCTTATTATTATCGAGTCAGCACATGAATTGCAGGTATGATGCACGATCGTGGGTCAGCTTATCATTATCGATTCAGCACACGAGTCGCAGGTACGATGCACGATCGTGGGTTAGCTTATTGTATCGAGTCAGCACGCGAGTCGCAGGTATGATTCGTGATCGTGGGTTAGCTTATGACCTCAGTCCCTATGACCACTTTTATGACTCCGACCGGTCGTCTTGTCCTGGTATGTGTATGATCACTTGAGTTCTGAGTCACTTAAAACTGGAGTGTCAGGTATTGGTTAAGAGAAGGTTTTGGTACTTTGTTGTTCCTTTTTCAGTTATTATCTGGATTCGTCATTCTCTATGTACTTGTTTCTCACTGTTTTTCATGCCTATTGCTTTAGCCATATCTCGTCATATATTATATTGCTGGACTTAGTGAGTACCTAGTCGACCTCTCGTCACTACTCCTTCGAGTTTGGGCGGGATACTCACTGGGTATTATTATGTACTCATGCTGCACTTCTTCTTCTTCTATACTTGATTGTACATGTCAGGAGGCTGGTACATCTGATTATCAGGCCGGTGATAGATACTGACTTGAGCTGATTCGACTTCGCGGTGAGCTGCTCTTCCTGACGATCTCTGGCAGCACTCCGGAGTTTCCTTTGTCATTTTCCCGTCTACTTCATTCAGGTTGTGGGATTGTGTATATATATATTACCTTGTATATTCAGATAATTTCCCGTGATACTCGTGACACTAGTTCCTGGCACAGACTTAGCATATTTTGGGTTTTGGGCTGTATATTTATGCATAAGCTTATCTTTTGACTTATGTGTCGTATGATTTTATTTATATCACAAGCTATCATCATGCTAATAATTGTTTAAAACTGGTAACCGTTGGGATAATTAATCAAATGGGAAGGGTAACACTTAGTGTAATTCATGTTGGCTTGCCTAACCCCGCTGTTGGGTGCCATCGCGACCTGAATTAGGATTTAGGTCGTGACAGTTTTGTTCTGGCAAAGAAGATACTCTGAGCTGGTTACTTTTGGATGACTATGGAAACAGACTGCATCTAGTATGTCTGGAAATGCCACCGTTGTCAGATACACGCAGATATGATAAAGATACCTCCAAACGAGCTCAACGCAACAAGCTCACCATGGCCGTTCACCGCCTGGGGCATGGACGTTATTGGACCAATCGAGCCAGTCGCCTCCAACGGACACAGGTTCATTCTGGTAGCCATCGACTATTTCACCAAATGGGTCGAAGCAGTATCCTACAAAGCAGTGACTAAGAAAGTCGTGGCAAACTTTGTCCGCGACCGTATTATTTGTCGATTCGGGATTCCTGAGTCAATCATCACCGACAATGGTTCCAATCTCAACAGTGACTTGATGAAAGCTATGTGCGAGGCTTTCAAGATCAAACACAAGAATTCCACAGCAACAGACCTCAGATGAATGGAGATGTAGAAGCCGCCAACAAAAACATCAAGAAGATACTAAGAAATATGATAGAAAGGCACAAGAAGTGGCACGAGAAGTTATCATTTGCCTTATTGGGATATCGCACCACAGTTCCCACCTCAACAGGGGCAACTCTCTATATGCTAGTTTATGGTACTGAGGCTGTTATTCTTGCCGAAGTTGAGATTCCATCTCTAAGAATTATACAAGAAGCTGAGCTCAGCGACACAGAATGGGTAAAGAGCCGTTATGAGCAACTAGCCCTCATAGATGGAAAGAGAATGAATGCAGACTGCCATGGTCAGCTCTATCAGAACAGAATGACCTGAGCCTTCAACAAGAGAGTCAAGCCTAGACAGTTCACACTGGAGCAACTGGTGCTGAATAAGATCTTTCCACATTAAGACGAAGCCAAAGGGAAGTTCTCTCCCAACTGGCAGGGTCCGTACATGGTTCACCGGGTACTGACAGGAGGAGCACTTATACTCACGGAAATGGACGGAAAGTCTGGCCAAAGCCAATCAATTCAGATACAGTCAAACACTACTATGTGTACTCTTTATGCTTTCTCAATATGTAAATTGAACTACGTCTGACCTGATTCCCGTTTAAGAGGGGATACATAGGCATCCCTATGGGTTCGGTCACAATTCAATAAAAATTTCATTTTCCCCCGCAATTGGAAACTGGGGCAGAATTTTGACGATCCTCAAAATTCTGAAGCAAGTTCAGCTAATCGCCGCACGAGCAACAACCAGAAGCATTCATCCAGCCAACTGGGGCAGAATTTTGAGGAGGACCCTCAAAATTTTGAAGCAAGATCAGTCAATCGCCGCACGAGCAACAGTTAGAGACATTCACCCATCAAACTGGGGCAAAATTTGAGGAGGACCCTCAAAATTCTGTAGCAGGAGAGGTTGCAATGTCCCGAGCCGTGTCACGGTCGTCGGTTCATCCCAAAATTACTTTCTAATTATACATTATGCTTTTACAAAATCATGCATGTTTGTTTTTGAAACAACTTTGTTTAGCAACGCTACCCCAATAATACATACCGTATCATCAGATCGAGCCCAACAAGTCAAGAAAATCCAGCGGGATACGAACTAACCCCCTCCCCCCACCGTTTATAGAACTCACGATATTTATTTGGTTGCAGGAACTAAGGTTTCAAAATCCCTAAACGAACTGTCCGCCCAGGGGACAAACGTTGTCCAAAATACAACTCTCAAAACTGCTGCACTTGCCGACGTTCGCACGTGCCTCAATGCTCCGCAGTCACAATGCTCTCAATAATCACAATGCCACAATTCATCACCAGCTAAGAATTCCTACTATAATTTTATTTCTTTCATAAGGCTACCTTTCTGCCTTCCGAGGTTAAGCTCTACCTCCATCTACATTTTGCATAAGGCTACTATTCTGCCTTCCGAGGTTAAGCTTTACCTCCATCTACATCATTGCATAAGGCTCCTATTCTACCTTCCGAGGTTAAGCTCTACCTCCATCTACATCATTGCATAATGCTACCATTCTGCCTTCCGAGACTAAACGCCGTCTCCCTTTGCATAAGGCTACCATTATGCCTTCCAAGGTTAAGCTCTAACTCCATCTACATCATTGCATAAGGCTACCATTCTGCCTTCCGAGACTAAGCGTCGTCTCCATCTGCATTTGCATCTTTGCATAAGGCTACCATTCTGCTTTCTGAGGTTAAGCTCTACCTCCATCTACATCATTGCATAAGGCTACCATTCTGCCTTCCGAGACTAAGGATTGTCTCCATCTGCATTGCATAAGGCTACCATTCTGCCTTTCGAGGATAAGCTCTGCCTCCAATTTACCTTTCGAGACTAACCGCTGTCTCAAGCACTATTTATTTCGCTTTCCTTTCGAGCTAAGATCTGCCCTTTTATTCGCAAGACTAAGCTCTGTCTCGTCAGCATCATTCTATTGCATCTGCATGGGCTGAAATATCGTCAACTCATCCAAAGGCGTCATCATTCGGAGGCACCATTTTCATGGCCCGAGAACACCATGCCATGGCCTGAGGATCTCTTTCAACCTCTGCATATCTTTATTCAAAGGCATCATGGTTCGCAGGCACCATCCTCATGGCCCGAGAACATCATTTTCATGGCATGCGAATCCTGAATCAAACAATTCATAGCCCAGGACGTCATGGTCTGAGGACGTCATCCTTAACCGTTCGAAGACATCATTCATGGTCCAATGGGAATTTGCATCATGTTTAAATTACGTATAATATATGCTTGTATATTTATTTGCAGGTAATTCGGCGAGCAAACTGCCATTCCGGCAGGAGCGGTTCCGCTCCAGTTCTCCTAACCACCCCGTAAGCTGCTTGTTCAATCAGTCCCAAACGTTGCGTTCGTTCTTGTAAGAAACTTCATCGGTATACTTCACCGATGACTCCTGAACTACATACGAACTGATTCCTGTAAAACCAGGGATATGTAGGCAACTCAGAAGCCAGGGTGCGGCCTAAATCTCTCCAAATCCTTTCGCTCGGTCAAAATTGGCCATCATATCTTTACCCGAAAACTCTTCTGTCCTTCCCGGGTAAAGAGGGGCAACTGTTGATACCTAATTTTTCCCATACTATTTTTAAATTGCATATATACCTTCAAAAATATGCTTTCATAGCAATTGATATTTTTTTATAATTTTACGATATTTTATTAATTTATTTTAATTTATCCAGTATTTTTATTTCTAATAATTAATTACAAAATTTCATTACAAATAATTTCGAAAGCATTTCTTGATTTAATTTATTATTTAGGGTCCTACTAAGACCAAATTATTTCACAATTAGCCAAATTGGCACTCTTTAGCTATGATTGCAATAACTTTGCAATTATAGCTCAATCATATGTTTTATACTATTTTTATCCAGTAATTAGTAATTTTGTATTTTTTAAATGCTAATCAGTCATTTTAATTTATTTTCTAAGCATTAATTTCATTTTATACAATTATTAGCTATTTTTACAAATTGTTTTATCTATTTTTAACGGGTATTTAACTAATAGCCACCTTTAATTCCAATTCTAGCCTAATTTCACCCGAACCCCAACCCAATTAACTAGCCCAAACTACCCAAGCCCAATTCTCAAATTATCCAACCCAATACCTATTCCAATCTGAGCCGTTGATTATTTTAAATCAATGGTCCAGATTCACCCTTTCTATTAATAACCCCTAATGACTACCCCCCGTCTCTCATTCACACCCCTTAATTCATATATCTACTCTCTCTCTATCCTCAGGTTCTTTCTAGAACCTGTCCTCGTCTCCTCCTCTCCGATGAAGTCTGTTCATCTCCTCCGGCCACTCCCCCCGCTGGAAACCATGGCCTCTCATCTCCTCTTGGCCCTTGCTTCATCCCATGCCGGTCTGATGATACCCTGAGGCCCACAGGTGAACCTGGAGCAGTTTAACTCCCCCATGGTTCCTCATGCCATTTTCCAGCCACCTCCGACCGTTTGAGTAAGAGCTATGACTTTTCCGGCTAAAGCCGACGACATCTTTAAGGTTTTTCTTGTTTCTCTGAAACCCTAACCCCTAAGATTTTCCGATTTTCTTTCAGATCTATGATAGATATGTGTATACTTTAAGCTATTTTGTTGTTTTCCCAAAGGTTCTCTGATTTTTCTAAAACGATTCTTCGTTTTCAACTAGGGTTTTGTGACCCCGTTTTTGAATAACTTTTTCTATGGTTTTTCAGCATTATCCCAGAGTCTCTACTATGTTTTAGTGATTTCTTTAAGTTTTTCTCCTTATCTGACTCGTTGTGATGAAAATTCTAACTTTAGATCTAAAAGCTAAATTTCTTGATTTTGCCTATGTGTTTGCATATATGTTTGCGTTTCAAGAGTCCTGTGACTCACTGATATTTTACCCTATGTTATTCATCTTTGATTTTTCTTACTTCCCTGTTTATCTCACTGTTCACTCTGTAACTCTATGACCCCTTAATTTCATGTGTTAGGGTTTCTGACTTCTTGCCTAGCATCTGTGTTAATCCGTGGTAATTCCCTTCAATTGGTATTATGCTTGTCCTAATCCTTGATTCTCTGCAATTTGTCACTTAATTATCTCCTGACTTATTTCTTTGCTTATAATGTGTTCATCCCGTTCATACATTGGAATTCATATTAACTAGTGTTATTTGAATCCTTGATTCATTGTTATTTGAAAGATTTCCTATGAGATATTCCTATTGATTTCCAACCTTTATTTTATTTTTACCTAGTTCATTTACTATTAATTGATATTATTTCCTTAATTAATGTCTTCTGAACCTAGTCTCAATTGTCTACTTGATTTGGTTTGAAATTATTTCCTTATATGTCATGTGCATAAGAAATTTCCTTAATTGTGTTTACCTATTCTGACCGTTTGAGATTTGACCCCTTAATTAAGAGAGTACTGGTACTGATTTTTACAACTAATTGATTCCTTGAGTTCCACAATTACTGGGCAGTCTAATTATTTCCTTATTTTTCACCTAGTTTCAAACTATATATATACTCTATTCATGCATTGACGAACTAATCTGTTCAACTCTCTCTCCCACAACTAAAAGCTCTCTGCTCTCTCTCTTTTCTGTGCTAGTTAATACTATTCTAAGTTAGCCGGCTGCAAGCCAAAGGCTAACTACTGTGCATCTCCTACTTCCTGTTTGTATTACTGCTTTCTTCACTTCACTGGTATGTTCTAATTCAGATTTCAGTTCTTAAACCAACATGTTTTTACTAATGTTGCAATTCATTGTGTTTCTAATTTGCTTTTACTTATTATTTTGTTTTTCAACATCGAACTAGGATCCTGAACTCCATTCACATGATAAGTTATACTCTATTTGTCATAACCAACATGTCTTTATGTACTTGATACATGTTCTATGTGAATCTTCATGCCTATGTTTGTTACATTAGTTTGATTAGGGTAAATCCTACTATCTTGAACTATTTGGTCATGTTATGTTAGTATAATCCTATACCCTACTGTATCCCCCAATCCCATGAATCCTTAGGAACTTCTGATTGTGTACTTCCTGCTACATGTTTGCCCTCACATGCTCTGTATTTGTCCCTCAAATCCCATTACCCCTGCTTGTGATTGTTGGACTATTCCTGGTCCTTTGTGTGATGCTGACTTTGCCTTGGTTCTGAGATTGGTGTTCATGTTCTTTCAAATTTTTTTCACCAGTTAAACTTTTGTTATATTTCCATTAAGTCTTTTTTCCAAAATTGTTTTCTTATCCAAAGTTTTCGAACTATATCAAGAACTCTCACTCTACTCTTAGACCCCTTAAGTTCTGCCCCCTCTGTGTGAGCATTGCCTTGAGACCCTTGATCTCCCTCTGAACTTTGACACACAAAGTCTGGCCATTCCATACTGCACTTACTCTATCTTGGCTATGAAATCTGGGTGCGAGCACTGCCCGGGATCCCTTGAGGTCCTTAGGGAACTCAGACACACCCGGATTATGAAAAGGCTGTGAAACATTACTCGGCATTGAGGACATTGAGATTTGGGCCTATTCTGTAGGCTCCCTATAGTTAATTTCTTATTTTTCTTCTATTTTAGTTGTGTAATTCATATTCAATGGTCTGTAATAAATAATTGTAAACAACTCTGGGGTTGGATAGTGAAAGGGGTGGGTAATATGCATGTTGTAGTGTAATCAAGGGTAGAAAACATGCTTCCTAGGTTTACTCTCTCTATGCGCAATAGCAGCCATGTTAAGGTACAACATGCCAAGCATTCCATGCATTAGATATCATGCTATTTAGGATTTATATGTACCGTTTCCAGCATCTCATTATCACTTTGAAATCCTTTCTATAGGGTAAATAATACCAACAAAATAAATTGCTCTTATGTGGTTCTGCCTTGTAAACATGTTCTGAAACTTCATTTAGAAATCCTGTCTTAGGATAAATGTGTTGCACTCATCATGCTTAAAATATGCTCCGCACTTAGAAAACCTATTTTTTTTTTAAGATAAACAACATTAAAAACTGTCATCTATGTTATTCTTGAAACTGTGCATAATGCTGTGATTCTATGTGCATTTAGATATCCTGTTTTAGAAACTGCATATGCATCATTCTGCAACAGACATCATGTTATAGGATCGTATTCACTTAACTACACTTAGTCTAAATAAAGATGTCTAAAACAGTCCTTGTTCTAATAAGCTGGAAATCGGTCTTTGGTAAACACTTAGAATCACATGCTATTAGTATTGGTAATCTAAAACCCTTTTAACAAAGCTGTACAACTGCTGCATGTTATTTTACACCTAGGAAAGCCTAAGGAAATCAGTTGCAAGGAATAAAACTAGATCTGTCTTTGTGATCATGTTTAACTACTAGCATGCTAAAATCAGTAGGCAAGCCTGACTAGGACTCCCTCTCTGAGTTATGACAAATCTGATCTTGCTATTGTCATTTAGATATCATGCTTAGGAACTAAAACTGGACCCTTAACTCTGTAGGAGTCATGTTGTTTATGTACTATGTGTGGAGGTATACTTGAGCCTTTTATTTGCTTTCCATGCTCCCCTTAATTGAAGTCCTATATGTTTTATTATGTGTCGCCTTAGTAATTTTTATCTTTAAAACCTGAGGGTCTTCCTAGAACCTCCCTTATAGGATAAAAGTCCTAAAATCCTCCGGGACTGATAGGAAGGGACGGGCAACATCATGCAATAAAGGTCGTGACCAACACGCGCTTTAATTACCTTCACGGGGTGGGAAAGGGTAGAATATGGATATGATGACCGGTGCGCTAATACCACGTGTAGCCCCTCTTCGAGGAGTGTCATACCGGGTATTGCATTGATGTGATCCATATTATTATAAACCTAGGATACCCTTTACATGCTTAGATCGTAATACTTTCAAAATCTAACCTTCTTTACTATTTTCAAACATCTGCATGCTCAAGACTTAAATCCCCTCTTATTTGAGCCTTTATTTGTTTGTTTGCTAAGCTGTACAAATTCACAAAAGCTGTTTGGCTGGGAACCACACTTGTGGATCCTGAGGGGTGCCTAACACCTTTCCCTTAGGATAATTTCAAGCCCTTACCCTATCTATGGTTAACAACGTAGTTGTAAATGAACCCCTTTGGTGTCCTAACGCACCTTTAAAAGTCGTTAGGTGGCGACTCTAAAAAACACAAACCCTTTTCCCAAAAGAAAGAGTTGTCTCAATCGAATGTCATAAACTCGATCTCCGTGAGGAAAGAGGGGGCGCGACATTAGGTCTTGACTACCCATAGCCTCACGAGTCCAAATACGTATTTTGTTTCAAAATCCGACTCTTATTCGACTCTCAAATCCCAAATTTTTATTTTTCAAAGTTTTGACAAAATCCCCAAAATTTTCCCTAGATTCTCATGCATTTGATGTTAAATCTTATGTAAAATCATGAAATGTAGTTGAGAATTGATTAGAGGTATTTACCCAATGATTTGATATGAAAATTCCTTCACAAAATTGCCTCCCATCGAAGCTAGGTTCAAAATATAACAAAATGAAGCTATGTCTTGGAATTCTCAGCTATCTACAGGCTGCAGATGCCACATTTGCAATTTGCGAGCCCCGCAAATGCGAACAATCTATCGCAAAAGCGAACAAGAACACTTCCTGACAAGGTCGCATTTGCGACCCAATACTTTGCAAATGCGAAGACCATTATCTCGCAAAAGCGGCAGGGTCCTCGCAAAAGCGAACAACCCCACTTCGCAAATGCGAAGAGTTTCTTCGCAAATGTGAATCTTCCCCCAGCAGCCCATATTTCGCAAATGCGATGGATGCTTCGCAATTGCAACAAAAAAGATTGCAGATGCGATGACACCAGTACCAACACTCAAAATCATGAAAAATCATTTCAGATCCAATCCGAAACTCAACTGAGCCACCGAGGCATCTAGGTCCAGAAACACAACATGAACTCCCTCGCACGATCAAATCGTCAAAATAACCTCTATAAGCATGAATCAGACGCCAAAACGCGTGAAAATCAATGTAAACTTCAAGAACTTCTAGAATGACATCCGAGCGTCCGAACCATATCAAATCAACTCCAAATGGCGCCAAATTTTGCAGACAAGTTCTACATGATGAAACTAACCTACTCGAAGCTTTAACTCACGCATAACAACCTCGAAACGACAAATCACACCTCAAGTCAAAATCAATGAACCATGAAACTTCAATTTCTACAACCGATGCCGAAACCTATCAAATCACGTCCAATTGACCTCAAATTTTGCACACAAGTCATATTTGACATTTCAGACCTACTCCAACTTCCGGAATCAGAATCTGATCCCGATATCAAAAAGTCCACTCCCGGTCAAACTTCCCAATAATCCAACTTTCGCCATTTCATGACTAATTCGACTACGGACCTCCAAATTGCAATCCGAAAGCGCTTCTAACTTCAAAATCACCCAACGAACTAACGGCACTGATGAAACTCCATTACGAGATCCAATGCGAAAAGGTCCAACTTGGTCAACTCTCCCAACTTAGAGCTTAAATCTTGAAGTTTATTCTTCCAAATCGATTCCGGATAACTTAAAAACCAACACCGACGATTTATGCAAATAATAATACATCATGCGAAGATACTTGATCCCTCAAACTACCGAGCAAAGTGCAGATGATCAAAACAACCAGCCCGGTCGTTACATTCTCAAATCAATTTATTGAATAATCTTATCACGAAGAGTACGTTTAGGTCCCAAAATCTTTATTAAAGAGAAGAGATAAGGAACGAACCTTTAAAATTTGAATCTCAAAAGAAACTAAACTAGACGCGACCTTGACCGGGACCAACAGACGGAGCTTTGGACAGGACCTCAAACGCCGACCTCTCGAGCGGGATTTTGCCGGCGACCTCAAGGCTCAGCTGAAACTAGTTTTTTTTTCTGCGTTTGAGCATATTTTTTGGGGTTCTTTTCAGCTAGCTTTCATGGCTACTTGGGAGTAGTGTTCATGGGGGCTGTTTTGCTGGAGATTTCATATGTGTTAGGGATTGTTTTTCTGCTCGTTTTGGGAGTGATTTTGGGTGATGTTTTGGGGTTGTTTCAAGGTGGTTAAGGGGATGCTTTAGTGGAGTTCTACATGGGTTTGGGGGTTGGTTTGAGCTCGAGTTTTAGAGCTGAAAATGGTTTCATTCATTTTTAGCCTGCTTTTTGCTACCGCTTTGGGGCTGGAGTTTGTCTGGTTTTTCAGGTGTATTTTTGGACGTATTTTAGCTGCCTTTCATGGATGATTTTTGCTAGAGTTTAGAGGTAATCCATGGCCTGAGAGGGATGTTTAAAGGGCTGGTTTTGAGGTGGGAAGGTGAGCTATTGCTATGGAGTTTTAATGGAAGGTCTATGGTGTTAAAATGGTGGTTTGTAGTAAGTTTCATGGCTGAGAGTTGCTGAATTTTTGGAAGAAAGAGAGGTTTCCTAGCTTCTCTTCTTTTTTTTTCCCCCTATTGCTGCGATTTTTCTTTTTAAAGCTGCTCCTCGGGTTCTCTCGTGCTCTCTTTTGTGGGCTATATATAGGGAATATTTGTACAGAGGACGAGGCATGAGGGTGTGAGCTTCTAGGGGATTAGGACGAAGGAATAGTCTGTTGGGGAATTCTTGTGAGGGAATAAAATATGAATGTGCAGGTGTGTGATCACGTGCGTGCATGTGAGGAGAGGATAATTTCTTTTTAAGTGATGGTGGAAAATCTTTTCCAAGTGGCATAGATTCATTTGCTCTTTTTTTTAATTGATTTTCTTTACTTGATAATAAATAAACAACATAAAATCTACTCCTACTAAATCAAAAATAGCAACGTAAAATTACTACATACTCAATATTCATTTGATAAAAGCCTCTATCTTAGAAATTAAATTAAAATAGACATAAAACATATTTTGAAAACTTTTCTTTCTTTGCAAAGGCAGATAAAACTTATACTAAAAATATGACTTTTTTTTTTTTTTTTTTATCATTTTCAATTTTCTTAAGTAAAACTTATAGAAAGATAAATAAGAGCTAAAATATGTAAATCAAACTTCAAAAATATTTACATACTAAAAAGTTGTGAGAAATTAAAATATGATAAAAAAAGTTAGGTAAAAATAGCACGGGCTAGCCAGTTCTCGGACTGATCATTCAAAAATAGCCAGCATTTGCCAAGTCATTGAAAAATAACCACTATTTTGCTGCAACAGAGGCCGGTCCAGCATAAATATACTGGAGTACGGTGCACCTGTGTATGAACTTTCATCATATTATGCTGGAACTCCAACACGCGGAAAGTTCCAGTATAATATACCGGAGATTCGAGGACCTGTGTATGAACTTCCAACATATTATACTGGACCGGTATACTTTGCTGGAACTCCAGTATATTATGCTGGAGTTCTAGTATACTTATACTGGAATTCCATTATATTATGATGGAGTTCCAGTATACTTATGCTGGAACTCTAGTATAATACACCGGAGTATTGTCCGGATTTTGAACAGTGTTTTCGTTCAGATTTATCTTTACATGAAAAATGGCTAAATTTTAATTATTTCTGAAAGTGTTGCTATTTTTTAATGACCACTTGTAAATCTGGTTATTTTTTAATTTCTCCCCAGAGTTAGGTGTTCACAGTATTTTGTCTTTGTATGGCTAGCTCTGTAGAGTAGAAAGCATGTCTTGTAAGCATATATGCCAACTGTTGCTTCAGTTTCTCTACTGCAGTTAACTTATGTCGTTGATATGGTACCATGTTTATACATTAAAAATCATGTCTGTAGAATTTAATATAACTTCAATATGTCCTATTTAGAAATCATGCCTATAGAGGTTCAAATAGAACTAGGATATTTATTTAACATTTTGGCGATTCAATTTGCGCGTGTATTCATCTATAAATCATGCTTATAGGGTGTAATATGGTTTTACTTCTTTCACAACCTAGAAATCATAAATATAGGGACACAATGCCACTGTATCATATTATAAGACTGTTTTACGCGCCTGTTAAATTCAAATCAATTCTAACCAGACCACACTCTTACTCAATTCATTGGTATAGATAATATGCCTATAGAGTTCTAATATTAATCGGGCTTGTACTTGAGTTCAGTTTCATGCGCTACTAGAAATCCGGCAAAAAACGACCAAAGATTTGCGATCAAAATTGGTTTATAAAAAAAAACGACCAACGTTGGTCGCTAAATTGGATAAAATAATTAATTTTTTTTTTAAATAATTTAGCGACCACAGTTGGTCGGTATTTGGTCAATAATCCGGTCAAAATGTTGACCGGACTAGTCAGACTTGCTTGGTCAAAGAAATAGTAAAATTAGCGACCAACTTTGGTCGCCAAAGTGGGACCCAGTTATAAAATTTTTGATAATTATATTATTATTTTAAAAAATTATAAATTTTAAATAAATAACATTTCATATTAGCGACCAAAGTTGGTCGCTTATTGTACTGTAAGAAAATAAAGACCAACTTTGGTCGCTAATCTGGGACCAGATATAAAACTTTATTAATTATATTATTATTTAAAAAAAATTATAAAATATAAATAAATATAATTTAAAGTTAGCGACAAAAGTTGGTCGCTTAATAAATGGGAAGCAGATAGAAACCAATTTTGGTCGCTAATCTGGGACCCAATTCTAATATTTACAAATTATGTTATTATTTTAAATATTTTAAAATATAAAATAAATCTGATTTATATTTAGCGACCAACTTTGGTCGCTAATTTTGATTTCTGTATAAAAAGCGACCAAAGTTGGTCTCTTTTTAGTTCAACATTGATCAAAATTAAATATCATACTATCTAAATAATATAAATGTAATCCGTTAACACTTTCGTAATACAAGGGATGAATACACTAAAATGTACTCTAACATGCTATATATGTAGTTAAAATTGTACAACGAAGCGTGTTATATATATATATATACATGAAGTACTAGTAACACAGGGTCGGGTTAAAGTATATGATACTGTATAACCTACTCAAATGCATCGTTGAATTATATATACATTATAGTATTACAGTGAAGTGTTTGTGTGTGTGTGTGTGTTCATATATATATATACACACACACACACTTCACTATAATACTATAACGTATATATAATTCAACGATGCATCTGAGTAGGTTATACAGTATCATATACTTTAACCCGACCCTGTGTTACTAGTACTTCATGTATATTTATATACACACACACACACTTCACTATAATACTATAACGTATATATAATTCAACGATGCATCTGAGTAGGTTATACAGTATCATATACTTTAACCCGACCCTGTGTTACTAGTACTTCATGTATATTTATATACACACACACACACTTCACTATAATACTATAACGTATATATAATTCAACGATGCATCTGAGTAGGTTATACAGTATCATATACTTTAACCCGACCCTGTGTTACTAGTACTTCATGTATATTTATATACACACACACACACTTCACTATAATACTATAACGTATATATAATTCAACGATGCATCTGAGTAGGTTATACAGTATCATATACTTTAACCCGACCCTGTGTTACTAGTACTTCATGTATATTTATATACACACACACACACTTCACTATAATACTATAACGTATATATAATTCAACGATGCATCTGAGTAGGTTATACAGTATCATATACTTTAACCCGACCCTGTGTTACTAGTACTTCATGTATATATATATACACACACACACACTTCACTATAATACTATAACGTATATATAATTCAACGATGCATTTGAGTAGGTTATACAGTATATATCATATACTATAACCCGACCCTGTGTTACTAGCCGTCTTCATGCATATACACACACACACACACACACATACACTTCACTGTAATACTATAACGTATGTATAATTCAACGATGCATCTGAGTAGATTATACAGTATCATATACTATAACTCGACCCTGTGTTACTAGCACTTCATGCATATATATATATATACATATATATATATATATATACATATATATATATATACATATATACATATATATATATATATACACACACACATACACACACACACACACTTCACTGTAATACCATAACGTACATATAATTCAACGATGCATCTGAGTAGGTTATACAGTATCATATACTATAACCCGACCCTGTGTTACTAGCACTTCATGTATATATATATACACACACACACACTTCACTGTAATACTATAACATATATATAATTCAACGATGCATCTGAGTAGGTTATACACTATCATATACTATAACCCGACCCTGTGTTACTAGCACTTCATGTATATATACACACATACACACATGCATCGTTGAATTATAGTATATGATATTGAGTGTGTCTTATATATATACACACACTAAGATATACTATAATAAGTTATATATACGTTATAGTATTACAGTGAAGTGTATGTGTGTGTGTGTGTGTGGAACCCAGATATATAAATTTAATAATTATATTATTTTTTGAAATAAAATTATAAAATATAAATAAATATTGGTCCATTTTCAGGTAAACATTTGTCAAAATTAAAAATCACTTTTATATTTACTATCTAAATAATATAAATGTAATCCGTTAACACTTTTGTAATACAAGAGATTAATACACTAAAATATATTCTACATGCTATATATGTAGTTAAAATTGTACAACAAAGCGTGTTATATATATATATATATATATAGAGAGAGACACACACACACAGAGACTGAAGTTCTCTAGAGCTGAAGTTTTGTCTTTGTAAACTGGGGAACTTCAGCCCCATTATGCTGAAGTTTTGTCTTTATAACTGGGGAACTTCAGCCCCATTATGCTGAAGTTTTATCTTTATAACTGGGGAACTTCATCCCCGTATGCTGAAGTTCCCCAGTTACAAAGACAAAACTTCAGCTGAAGTTTCCCAGTGTAACTTGAGGAACTTCAGCCCCGTATGCTGAAGTTTTTGTTTTTATAACTGGAGAACTTCAGCCCCGTATGCTGAAGTTCCCCAGTTACAAAGAAAAAACTTCAGCTCTAGAGCTGAAGTTTCCCAGTTACAAAGTTCAGCTCTAGAGCTGAAGTTCCCAAGTTATAAAGATAATTTTGTAAACTGGGGAACTTCAGCCCCATTATGCTGAAGTTTTATCTTTATAACTGTGGAACTTTAGCCCCGTATGCTGAAGTTCCCCAGTTACAAAGACAAAACTTGAGCTGAAGTTAAAACGTGTATAAGTTAAAACGTGGCACAAAAAGTGACTACGGATGCAAACCCCCACCCCGCAAATATTTAGGGTGCCCGCGCATTTTTTACCCCATTTTTCATATTATCTCCCCAAAAATTTCCCTTCTCCTCTCTTTCCCTCCCTCCCCTTCTCTATCTGTCACTCCCACTGCCGCCCCCCACTCACTGCCGGACCACTGCTCGCCGGACCTCCCCTTGTCGCCGCCACTGCTCGTCGGACCTCCCCTTGTCGCCGCCACTGCTCGCCGGACCACCCACTACCGCCCCCCACCACCCTATCTCTCATTCTCCACCTTGAAAAAAGGTAAGTT
>ML374779.1:5873-23230 GCA_005239525.1 Nicotiana knightiana | reverse complement strand
TTGAACTGGAGTTGATTTTCTTGGAAGACATTTCGTTGTTCTTGAACTTTGGTGTTTGAAAAGTTGAGATGAGAGGTAGAGATTGTCCCACTGGGTGTGCCAGAATTTGTAAACAATAAATTTATGTCGAAAAAATATAATCAAGACTGAAAAATATTGCAACAATCGTAGTATTTGATTTCAAGTAATTTGAGTGTACAATCTCTATGAATCCTCTGATTCTACTTTTCTAGTATAAATTCAAGGGCCTTTGAGCTTGATCTTGAATCTATATTTGTTTCCACGAACGATGATCTTGAATTCAACTAGCACAGACTTTGATTTGAACTCGTACTCCTTGAACTTGATTTGTTCTTCGTTCTTGAGCTTGAACTTGATTGCTTGAAGCTTGAAGCTTGTAGAGAAATTTACGGCGTTTGATCCACGAGCTCTCTCTTGCTTCTTGTTATAATTTCTGGTGTCTTTTCTGAGTTATGAAGACCTCTATTTATAGTTATGGAAGGGAGGAGTTGCGATAAGAACAAACTCTTTCCGACCAATCAAATTGAAGTGTGACATGACCGTATTTAATTGGCCAGAACATGTCACTTGCACATGTGGCGCGATTTCATTGGTCTTTTAATGTGACTTGTCATTTTGACACGTGGCATGATCCCATTGGCTCTTTTTTACTAGGCATGCCACGTCATTTGACACGTGGAACCAAACCGGGCCTCTAGGAAAATGACATATTGGGCCTAATGAAGTGGGCTCATCATTTGTAGCCCAACTAAATGGGCTAGCCTAATGGGTTAAGACTTATTTATTTAATCCATATATGTTGGACTTACTTAATTAATTCAATTATATTAGCCCGTAGTATTTATTTGGACCAATATATCTTGAATTTAGAATATAGTCCAAATTATTTCATGGATTTAATTTTAATAAAATTTATATTTCTACAGAGTGTACGCATACCTTATCCGTACGTTATGTGAGACAAAGATATTATTTCTGATAAATCCGCCGCTACAGAAATACGATACAATTTTAGTATAACCGTCTAACTAGTTTGTGATTAAAATGTATTTGATATCAAGTTAATCAGTGTGTTACCGTTTAAACAAGAAATCCTCAATCTTGTCTACATTGCAGATTAAATGACACATTTTGAGGGAGAATTTGACCAAAATTTCCACAATGATAATGTCATTTTCACAGCTAAACTTAAACCTTAATATTTGAATAGCCAGTTCTGATAACTATCTTATGGGTCGTTCGGTTTGAATACGGCTAATGCTGGATAAGTTATGCTGAAATTAGTTATTCTGGTATTGTTTTTTTATCCATTGGTTGGTATGTTGTATTAAAAAGGGATTGTTACACAAAAAGCCGGCCAGATTCAATGTTTATTTTTTCTAGCCGGTATACATAGATTATACATTAATTATACACAGTTATACATATGTTATATACGAATTATACATATAATATACATCTGTCGGCTATTTTTAGTTTAAGAGATCGGGTGGAAGGCTATTTGAGTTAATTCTTCTATTAAAAATGACAATTGCATAATTTCTAAGAAGATTGTATAAGATTTTCCACCACTAATTACTCCACCCTCTACAAGGTATAAGTTATCCCGATACTAATTTTAATCCCGGGATAACTTATACCAGGTTTGCTAACCAAACAAAATATTAAAGAGGTATTAAATTTTTATACCAGCACTATACCTTCTTATACCTCGTACCAAACGATTCTTTAGTGAACAACAATATTGCTTGCAAAATTCATTTTACCATAACAATATAAAATTGTCAAGCACTAGTGGTCTAGTGGTAGAATAGTACCCTGCCACGGTACAGACCCGGGTTCGATTCCCGGCTGGTGCATGAGGAGGTAATTTTTTTTTTCTTTTCTTCATTTAACAGTTTTGAGCAGCTACAGTCAATCACTTTCAATGGTTTTATAAGGATCTAAACACAAATCAAGCCGAGTTTAATCGTATTGCAAACTTGCAAATACAATTCATAGGTTATATTATAAACTCTACTCTCCAAGCTATTAAGCCCAAAATCCTAAAATAAAATAAATAAATAATTATGTAATAATTTTTTTCCCCAATTGTATACACATGAATCAACATAACTTATACTAATGTCTCTCCACACTTCACACTACTTCAACTGCAGTGAGATGTAAATTCGGAATATTTTCCAGCAAATCGACGGTCAGCATGGATGCCGTCGGCCGTGGCGGCCGGCTAAAATACTCGTCGACGATGGTGGACAACGGTAGCTTGGCCGCCATACGTTCTCGTGTTTTAAGCCACTTAGCTTGCATGTATTTTTGCTTTCGCCATGGTCCAATGTGCATTTTCTTCTCTTTCATGCATTTCTTTGCTGCGGCGCACAAAATCTTGATCAACGATAATAATCTCTCAATTTTTCCGATGAAGACTTCTGGTAAACATTTTATTAATCTGTTATATTCTTCACATGCTCTTGCCATCTCAAACTCAGCTCGAAAATTTAGCTCGATGATAACTCTTACTTCTCCTTTTTTAGGATTTGAAGAATCGATTACATCAATGAATGTATGTTCACCTGTAACATGGTAAATAAAAATATTAATTAAATATTATTCTAGATAATTTTTACTTTCCACCAATTAATTAGATACCAATGCAAGTGATAGGGTGGAAAAAAAATATATAGAACTTTTAACTAGTTCTATTCATAAATATCATGATATACTTCACTTACGTGGCTAATTAAAAACAACAATATTACTACATAAAAAAACAAGTAACTAAAGAAATAGATATGATTTTGTTTGATTTTTCTTGAATAAGGAGATCATTTCTTAAAGTCTTTGTCACACATTTGTTCTTAAGGGATAGCCACAAATTACAACTTATTTTCCAGCTGTATATATATATATATATATCAGACCATACACTTGAGATTTTTAGATGGACGTCGTTCTCAAATATATTAAGCTAGATTAATAGTAGTTGTTGTTGAAGATTATTTATTTATATATTAATAAAAAGAAGTTGTCTTTTATTAATTAAATAATAATCTTCCAACCAGAGGCCAATTCCACATTTTTGGTTTTTAGGTTTTGAATTCTAGAAAAAGAACTAGTTAGGTTCTGGATCAACTATTTATACATATTTAGTAAATTTCGTAACACTTAATAGGACTATAGTCAGGGGCGAAACTAGCCTATTATATTGGCGTTCGGCGTAAAAATTCATTAAATATATATAAATATTTATATGCGAACCCATTAATCGTCTATGTTCTGTGATAAATGCCGAACTCGTAAAAGTTTTAAATTTTGGCTCTGTCTCTGATCCTCGAGAGTTAAAAGAACAGATTTAAGAAACAATTTAATTACCTGAAGGAATATCTGGAGAGCTCCTCCACTTGGACTTGCAAATTGCAGAGTTGAAACCAGCAATTTGTAAACGACTACACACCTCCTTCATAAGGCAGTTCCGGCAGCCGTCGTCGGCGGTTTTCCGGCAAGTGCAGATTCCATTATTAATCTCAGGCGACTGTTTTACTGTCTCTTTTGTAATGCTACGGATTTGTGATTCTAATGAAGTAGTCCGATATAGTATACTCTGCAATTCAAATAGAATAAATAGTTAAATTACATGTCCCCTAATTAAATTATGCATGAACTAATTAAACTGGAATTAACGTAAAAAAAAAAAAAAATTCTTTTATTCATAATATAAGCATGTGATATTTAATAATTTAATAGTGGCAAAGGGAGTTCCGGTGCACAATGTATTCTGTGTTAATGCAGAGTTCGGGAAATTACGGTAACAGCTAGCCTACCCTAATGCAAACATTAATGGCTGAATATCGGTCAGATGGTGTAAAACAAATATATTATCAATGTATATAAGTTAATATAAAAGAAAGAAAAAGGAAAAAACTAGGAAATAATGCCGTTTAGAAATTGAAGTTAATGTGTAGGAGAAAATCAAGGAAATGAAGATATAATGAGCTATATTCGGAAAAAAAGTATCAACTTTAAACAAATCTTAAATTAATTACTTTCAATTGAATTCAAATTATTCAATTGGAACTTTCTTTGATTCTCTAAGGATGAAAGCTTTTCTCCTCCTAATATTACAAACAAAAGTTTTCAAAAAATTTCCCAGATAAATAATTGCTAAAATCAGAAAACTTTCATCAATTCATTAAAAAATAAAAATAAAAATAAAAAGGAGAAAACATACTTGTAAAAGCTGATGTTGAGTTTCCCAAAATTGATTATCTTCAACATTTTCAGATCCTTCTTTCTCTTCATCATCTTCTTCTTCTTCTTCATTTTCAACACAAAAATCAACACCAATGCTCTCCGGCGACTCGTCGTCTAAAAACCCGAACACCGTATCCGATATATTTATCGCAGGGTCGCCGGAAAACACCATTAATTCCGGCATATCACACGTTAAAATCCGATGACTCAACGGTTTCCTAGCCATTATTCTAACCATAATAACCCTAATTCTTTTAATAACTTTAATTTATGAATATAAAAAAGATGAAGCTTACTAAGGTTTTGTTACAATATTTGTAATGTGACTAATTTAATTCTAGAACTGGCTTTATATAGTACCAAAATTTGTGGGAAAAAAAAGTGGACAATTTTATCCTTTTGGACAAATAACTACTCAAGGGGAGCCTACAATTACACGTTAAATTGAATAGAGAGAGTCATAATTGGTAGGACCAAAACAGCAGGGATCCACGTCAGTCCATGTCTACTATTTTTATCTCTTTCCTAAAAAAAATTCACCTATTTTCATGGATATATACTCGAATATTCTAGTTTTGAAAAATCTGATTTTTTTAAAGTTAGATTTATGTTATATTCAAATTTAAAGAAGTATTAATTTCTCAGTAATAAAGATTAATCAAGTGTAACATAGTAAGTATTTTCTTTTCTTTTTAAATTATCAACTCTATTTTGTTATAATTAGACATAGGAGTTTGTAGTAAAATTGAGATTATTTAGTTACCTTTTTTTTTATTAAAGCGGGATCGTGAAGCTTATTTATAATATATGCATAATTATAATATATGTATATAATTATATATATTCAATGTATATGGCTAGAAAAAATAAATAATAAATATGACGGACTATTTATGTAAAATCCCTTTTATTAACTCTTTATTTATTAAAAAACTCTATTAATTACGCATATCTTATCCTTAACTCATGGGGTGGTGGCCCACCAAAGGCATGTTTAAACGTGGCAAATGATGGATCGTTCCAATGAAGTGGGTCCAGCTTGTGTTTCCACCTAACATCAAATTTGTGCGAATCAAAGATTTAAATTTTATGAGTTTAATATTTAATATTATTTAAATTTATTATAATTTTTAGTCGTTGGTATATATTCAATATTGAATGAAATAAAATTAATTTTTATACCTAAAATTTTACTCTACATTGAAAGTAGATTATATATTAAACCCGATAATAAGAAGCTGCATCCGCCCCCTTACCCAAAAAGAGATAATATTTTTTGCAGGGGTTAGATGATTGATGTGGGAATCTTTACACCATATGCGGCATTCTGCCAATGGTTTATTCTTTTAAGAAAATATTTTATTTTTAATAATAATTTTAATATAGCCACGCAAATATTATGGCATGTTTAAAATTATAAATTTGAAATTTTATAATCCTACTGATATTATGATATATTTAAGATTACAAGATTAAAAATTCTTCTTTGTTTTTTAAACTTTATACATATTTAAACTATTATATAAATTGAAACAAAAAGAATATAAGTTTTTAATTGATGATCGATGTGGGAATCTTTACACAATATGCGGCGTCCTGCTAATGTATTTGGCTTTCAAATAAATTGGCTATGGAAAAACAGAAATCTAGAATGGAAAGATAGGGGTATTATTGTCAGTTTTAAGTGTTCAATTATTTGTTCCTAGTCATTCAAGATTAGATTGATGAATTAATAAAGATAAAGTTAGGTATAAGTATTAAAGAAGATGCCAAGATCTATCCTTTTCATAATTCATTGTCTTGTCTCTTGATATAATTTCGTCTTATACGAATTGATTAAGTCCGGGGCTTTGCATAATTATCATATCGAAATCGAAAATTTTAGTATTTGATATGGTATTTGATTTCTATTTAAAAAAAAATTTGGTATTATGTATGGTATTCGGTATTTTAAAATAAAATACCGAAATACCGATACCGTACTGAAATATATATTATATTACACAAAACACATATTATCAATTGTAACATAAATATAAAAAATCTAAAATTTTACTTTCTTTTATTAAGTTTATCAATTAACATTAAACAAGTAACAAGGCATTTTTAATGATCAAATTTATTCTTTTATGTACAATTCTCTATCCGTGGGTCGATATTGGTTGGTTTTGGACAAAAATTTTGTCAATAAACATTTTCAGTTTTGTATTTTGAGTACTTTAATTAAGAATATTAGAGCATATAGCTCTATGCACTAGTTAGTATTCAAACCGAATAAATCGAAATCGAAAAGAGAAAAATCGAATCATACCGAATTTAATTAGGTACGGTATTTGTATAGGATTTTAAGAAACCGATACCGAAAATATCTGATCGAAATATCTAAATACCGTACCGTACCATACCGACCGAAGAACATCCTTAGTTAAGTAACCATTAAAATAGGCTTAATTTCGTCTGTTGGAGCAGAATTACATGTGTACTTTGTATATCGTGAGTAATATATCACAAAAAATGGATTTAATCCCTAAGCAGTCGCTTAGTTCTAAACAAAGTTATTTCAGGATTAAAATTTTAAAATTATAATCGAGACTTTATTAGTAGGATTATAAGTAGTGCACATCTTTTATAAAAAATAAACAATGCCAAAAGTACGATCTAAAATTTAATTTCGATATTAATTAATACTAATAATCAATCAAAGGATAAATATTAATTTTAAATTTAATACTGAGATTAATATCGTAATCTCGCGGGTAATCCAACCACCCCTAAAAGTTTATGTAAAAATCCTATATTAAAACCCCTTGTGTGCGTATGTTAATTTTCACGATTACTAGTGAATTTATAATGGTAATTGGGGATTAAAAAGTACAACAATTAAGATCAATTTTTATTTTTTTTTTGTACTTTTTATAAGCACACCATTATGGTCAAAGAAGAGGTCATGGGTGTTTGAAAAACCTTAATAGTAAGTAGAAATTATTAAAATTCTCTTGCCGTCTTAATAAACACATGTGAAAAAGAAATTTAATGAATTATAAAACACAATTTCTTAGTAATTTCCACCAACATAACAACTTGCTAGCTAGTAGATCAGCAAAATTATTTATTACTAGTTGCTACAGCTTCTTCTTTTCTTAATTTCTAACTTTTTAAATAATATTATATTTCTTTTTTATATGTATTTACAGATGTAGATCTGCTAATTAAGATCACATCAGGCCAACCTGTTTCTCGTTGAACAGTCAAAACTCCAATTACTAATTTCTTTTCATACTTAATCGTAGTGATTAAATATTGCAGCTTTCAGAATGCATGTTTTCATGATAAATGGAACATGATTTTAGGTCAGTTTATTGATCCTCACGACTCATAAAATATTAATTATATTAAATTATGATACATTCATCATTGATCCACACGACTCGGAATGCAAATGTATCGTGTATTAAAATTATGATACATTCATACTTTTATCGTTAATAAATCGTCTCGTATTTGTCTTTGTCACTATCGGAGCTCCAATATGAAATGGCCGGACTCCACGTGTCCAAGGTCTTCAAGAACGAAGATCCAAAATTTTCCCTCAACTTTATATTATGATTTGGAATTACCATAATATTAGGCTTCATTACGGGTCAAGGGAACGAAACAAGATATTTTTCTAACTACGAGCATTTAATATCTCAAAAAGTTCAATGAATGACAAAGTCGTTCAATTTTTGATCGCATAACGGCAGAGATGAAATTAGAATTTGAAATTTATGGGTTTCGATTCGTTACCGAACTCATATCTTGTCTTAGTTATTGTGTACGCAATTAAATATTTTACGAATTTTCTAATACAAATATAAGATACAAACAAAAGGTAATTTGTTCGTCTGAACTCGTAGCTTATGCTCAGTAAATTTGACTCAGTTTTACATAAAAAAATAATACTTGATCAATAAATAAACATGTGGAGCGACGTGAATGACATGTTTAAATGAGTAATGGGTATTATTGATAAAATTTAGAAGATGAATTCATGTGGCTAAATATGAAATTTGGACAGCAGAATATAATGTGATAAATCTTCAACTGAAAGCTGGCAGATGCGGAAGCCCATTTGCTGTTGCTGGTCGCCGCATCTAAGTGTCAACTTTAGCATCATTGAATCGAAAAATAACACTGTATAGCCGCTGTAAAAATAATAATCGAAAAAATATATATATTCTGTAAGTTATATATAAAAAATGTATAAATTTTGTACACTTTTTCGATTACCAAATATAAATAATTTCTGATACGAGCTAAAAGTGATAATACTCATTTATGTTATTAGTATTACTCTATACAAAACAAAAGTAAGTACAATAATTTAGTGGACAAGAGGAAGTTGATGGTGTTACACTAGTTGTTTTTTTTTGTTCCCCGTGTGGTGTTTGGAAATCGTGCTAGAGTCCTGATTAATTTGAGTACGCGCATAGTAAGATTCAAGTTAAGGTTCGAACTCAAGACGTTTAATTAAGAATGAAGAAATCACACTCAACCCACCGCAATACTTAGCGATAGTGGATTACTAGTTAAAGATCCCGTTGATTGATAGGCTAGTGGTATAGAACACCCCCATAATTTCATTTATTAATTTGACCATTGTACTTTCTTCGTCTCAATTAATATGATTGTATTTGAATTTCGAGAATCAAACAAATTTTTTTATGGCCGCAATTGTTTTATATTCTTTTCGAAAAACTTGAGTTGTCAATTATTGTGCCTTATTATACTTTTACGCAGTTTCTCTCTCTCTATATATATAGACTTAATAATTCTATGTTCAGTCAAATTGACTCAATTGACTTTCGAAATCGGCAAACTTATGAAGTTGTGGTTGAAAAGAAAAAAAAAATCACATTAAGGTTTGTCACACCTCCCTTATGGANCTTAAATAATGGGGTGTATGATCACCTTCTTATCAAGTGTTACTGAAATGCGTCAATCTCTTTGTTTTTCATATTCATATGTCAAGATCTATTAAATTTTTATATCTTTTTGGAATTTGAAGTGATTATTATTATTTAGGTATCGTATTGATTTTTATGTTTAATTACTAAATTTGATTAACCTTAAAAGTGTACATCAACAAAAAAATTATTATCAGACGACTAGAAGATGACTATGATGTGTTACTAAGTAAATTCTCCCATAAGAATATTTTAATAGATAATATGTTTGTCAATTTTTTAAATTTTTACTAAACATATATTTATTTATCAAAATTTTAACAAAGTAAGATTGAGATAATATTTAGTAACAAAAACTCGAAAAATCCAAAAAACGACAAAACTGAACCAATCCAAACCGATATAATTGGTTTGATTTGATTTTGATAAAACCGAACCAACCCGATCCATATACACCCCTAATCTTACATTAACCTTATCTTGTGAATTAAGTAGATTCTCGACTCAAAAAAAAAAAGACAAAAATAGAAGTTAGCAATAAGCAGTAACAACCACAAGATACTAAGTTACCCGAGCGAAACAGACACACAAAGTAATAAAAATATATCTAAGAATAAAAAAACACGAGGACAACCGAAACGAAATCAGAGCATACAAAAATAATACTAATACTAATGATATATATATATATATATAAAAATATATTATTCCTAACTATGTATCATAATTCTCGACCTTCGCACAATTCGTGATCTCTCTTCCTAAAACCAAAAACTGAAAAACAAAACTGTATTATTGGTAGGCAACTCATTGAGTAGAGATAGATCCCAAAACTTTTATGCCCATTATAATCTTGATATAATAAACTTAGTCATTTTGTGTGCTAATTGTTATACTTTATGATGTCAAATAGGTTAGGTTTAGTTATTACCTTTATGACCTATACTTTATGGCACTGTTTCGCTGGTTTTTTTATTTAATATGTATATATAGATAATAAAAAAATAAATAATGATATTGCCTTATGCTTTTTTCTTTAACTCAAATAAAGACTTTTATTTGCCATAAGATAATTTTATGGTGATTTATTTATTTGTTCACGTCTTTAAATATTGATGACACTCTTATGAAAAATTATGCGTACTCAACTGCGCGCGAATTAGGTAATTATATTTAGAGACGGATGTAGTGTGGTGTTTACAGGTTCTACTGAACTCATAATTTTTTGGACGCGGAGTAAAATTTTATATGTAAAAGTTTATTAAATTATAAAAATAATAGATATGAACCCATAACTTAAAAAAATATAATAAGTTCAATGTTAAAAACATTAAAATTAAACTCATAGAGTTTAAAATCCTGGTCGCTTCCGATTATATCCCACCGTAGTTTCAATTCATTATTCTAATTCTCTTCTAACGTTCGTTAAGAGGCCTAGGATCGTTTTGGGTTTTGAGACTTCTCGTACGGAACTCTTGCTAGCCCATTTGCACTTTTGGGCCTATTAACAGATCCATGAATGACGAACTTATAAAGGAAAATGATACTGTATAGCCGCTCTTAAAATAATATATATATATATATATATATATATATATATATTTTTTTTTTTTTGTATATATATCCATTATGTATGTTATATACAAAAACTATATAAAATTTTATGCACTTTTTCGGCTACTGAACGTAAATAGTTTCTGGCACGAGCTAAAAGTGATAATACCCAACTTATAAATGATGACACGAGTGATTGATGGGAATGACCAGGGGCTTTTGCATCTATACCTGCTTTTTGGGTCACGTTTTAACTTATACCCGCTTTGCAAAAAAAATGCAAGCATACCCACTTTTCGTATAATCTTCAGGCATACGAGCCTGAAGTAGTAAAGACAATCAGACAAACTTTAACATTCTAGGCTTTTTCAAAAACTTCAGCAGAAGCGCTGAAGTTATTTAATTTATTTGTAAAAAGTTTAGCACTAAATAAGCTGAAGTTTTGTCCTGGATTAATTAGTTTTGTCATAAAGCTTTTTCAAAAACTTCAGCAGAAGATGCTGAAGTTATTTAGTTCATTTGTAAAAAATTCAGCACTATAAGCTAAAGTGTTGCCCTGGATTAATTAGTTTTGTCATAAAGCTTTTTCAAAAACTTCAGCAGAAGATGCTGAAGTTATTTAGTTCATTTGTAAAAAATTCAGCACTATAAGCTAAAGTGTTGCCCTGGATTAATTAGTTTTGTCATAAAGCTTTTTCAAAAACTTCAGCAGAAGATGCTGAAGTTATTTAGTTCATTTGTAAAAAATTCAGCACTATAAGCTAAAGTGTTGCCCTGGATTAATTAGTTTTGTCATAAAGCTTTTTCAAAAACTTCAGCAGAAGATGCTGAAGTTATTTAGTTCATTTGTAAAAACTTCAGCACTAAATAAGTTGAAGTTTTGTCCTGGATTAATTAGTTTTGTCATAAAGCTTTTTCAAAACCTTCAGCAGAAGATGCTGAAATTGTTTAGTTAATTTGTAAAAATTTCAGCACTAAATAAGCTGAAGTTTTGTCCTGGATTAATTAGTTTTGTCATAAAGCTTTTTCAAAACCTTCAGCAGAAGATGCTGAAATTGTTTAGTTAATTTGTAAAAATTTCAGCACTAAATAAGCTGAAGTTTTGCACAAGTATCAGGAAGGCGGCGCCTGAAGTTGTAAAAATTAGGGTATAAATTAAATAATTTTAAAAATATGGGTATAGGTTAAATGGGGGCAACCAAATAAGGCGTCCAACCGATTGATAGAGTTTATATTATATTTACGTAACCTATATATTAAATTATTTTCGATAAGCTCTCGGTCCAAGGAATACATAATCACAATAATTTTGAAAAAGTACTCGTGGAGATACTGGGTATCGATTATTGTACCTCGCGCATGTTAAGCTGAGGTATACATTGATTATGTATAAAATCTTTACGCTTGGTGATGTTGATCGAGTTACCTCTCTTATTTTTTAGGTTAATTAGTTTATTTCACTTTTTATGAATAATAATTATTTTTTAAGCAACTTAAATAGCATAAAAATTTGTTTACACGTGTATATAAATCAAACTCTTCTACTAAAGTTGCAGAACAACTTTAGTTGCCAAGGATAACAAGACGGTGAATATTCTCATAATCTATTTGGATTCGTGATTTAACTATCATGAATTCTAGATTAAAAATATAAGTGTTGGAATACATATTTAATTTAATCTTTTTTTATTTTTTGCACAGACACACACACATATTTATCTACAGACACACATTTTCATTAATTTATTTAATTCTATGAGTATATGTATAAATTTTGAAATTTTAAAGAGAAATATTTTTTTTAAACATTTCTCCATTTAAACATCAAAAGCTTAAGTAAATGGTATATAAAACTCAGTATAAAACCAACTTATTACTAACTAACATGAACAACCACTAGAATGTAAGTATTGGCGGTTAACAAATGAAAAAGGTTCAAGACTCGATGCTTAACATACTCTTAGTATCATCCCTATGTTTAATTGTTATACCATCATTTTTATACCATGATTTACTCTGTTGTACTCAATGATCGAGATAGCAGTACATCCGGTCATTACTATTGTATACTGTTAAAATCGGGCCACTATTTGGCCGATGACAGAAAATTGCATCAAGGGTCGGCCCCATAGTGGTTTAGACCAAAGTACGAGGATGAGGTACCGAGTTTTGGATTCGAGGTATTTGTCGAGATCGATGCCAGTAATGATCGAGACCAAATGAGACAGACATCGAGCAGGATCGAAGATAGCATGATAATGAAAATGCGAGATATCCGTGACATGTCGAAGATCATGGCGGAAATCTCGGAACGGATCAAATTAGGAACGACTAAATAGCTAATCATGAGATTTCCTTATGTAATTAGAGTTGTACCATAAGTAGCATTCCTCTACTATATAAAGGGGAGTTCTAATCATTTGTAGGACACATTGTTCACAAATATCAAAGCAATATAATTCTCTCTTTCATTTATACTCTTGTTCATCAACTTGTTATATTTTTAATTGTTCTTGCACCAATCAGTTCGAGGGTGTTCTAACTTGAGGGCTGAGTTCCACTCAAACACTGGTTCGCTTTATTTTATTGTTAATTTCAATTATTAATATCCACTTTATCAATTGATGTTAAGTGAAATCACTTATCCTTAAAACCACATTATAAATTTAATTGTTATCCAATTTTAAGGGTAAACAGTTTGGCGCCTACCGTGGGGCTAAGGATAATAGTGATTGCTTAATACTGATTCCGATAACACACACTACTTTACGCTTGTTCTTGTAAGTGTTTTTGTTTTCAGGATAAACATGTCAAACTCACAAACAGCACCCGTACATGGTGACAACGACCTCGGATTTCATGGGGAAAACGACAATATAACCGCCCAGGGATCGAGGTGCCCCATACTGATCTCGAGGAAGCACCAATTGCAAATCCGTCGAATTCAGTTCACATATCTCCCTAAATGCAAATCTGGTCATTGATCCTGAAGGTAGCGTACGCAGAGAAGGTCGATCAGGTGGTCGAGGTACGCAGGGCAGAGAAGATCGTGGAGTCAGCCTCCAATTGATATTCGAGATGCTACAGACTCAACAAGCCGCTATAACACAACTACAAAATCAACACCGAGCACCAAGCGGGGTCAAATCTGAGCCTCTACCAGAAGTTGTTCATAGGGCCGAAACTGTACCGGAGAGATCGAATGCCTATGAATCAGGGATTGACCCCACCATTATGAAAATGGTTGAGTAACTCACTAAACGAATTGAATCAGGAGAAAAAGAACATCGAGGCAAACGACAAAAAAGTAGAAACATACAACTCCCGGGTTGACCAAATACCGGGGGCACCACCAATTTTAAAAGGTTTGGACTCAAAGAAGTTTGTGCAGAAGACGTCCCCCCCCCCCCTCCCAAAGTGCGGCTCCGAAGCCCACTCCGATGAAATTCTGCATGCCGAAAATCTCCAAGTACAATAGGACTACCGATCCTAATGAGCATGTCACCTCTTATACATACGCAATAAAGGGGAATGACTTAGAAGATGATGAGATCGTATCTATTCTACAGACGAAATTTGGAGAAACTCTATCGAAAGAGGAAATGATATGGTATCATAATCTGCTACCTAATTTCATCGATTCCTTGGGCATGCTTGCAAATTCCTTTGTGAAGGCGCACGACGGAGCAATAAAGGTTGCGACTAGGAAGTCGGACCTCTTTAAAGTGAAATAGAAGGACAAAAAAATGTTAAGGAAATGTGTATCTCGGTTCCAGATGGAACGCATGGACCTACCCCCAGTCACAGATGATTGGGTTGTTCAGGCTTTCACCCAAGGTTTGAATGAACAGTGTTCGGTAGCATCACGACATCTGAAACTGAATTTAATCGAATATCCAATAGTGACCTAGGCCGATGTGTATAATTACCAGTCAAAGATCAAGGTCGAGGATGATCAATTGGGGACCCCTTCCGGCTCCGTCTATCCAAACAGTCCTGTCGGCAGAATTCAAAGGGACATCGACGGAGAACCCCGATCGAACAGAGATCGGTATCCACCATACAACGTGGATCATAGAAATGACGGACCAGGACGTAATCCCGTTCGAAATGATCGAGGATAGAGCTATTGAGGGCTTATGAGCAAAAACGGCTTCGATAAACATGCTGATCCCACAGAAGCACCACGATTATCAGAATACTACTTCAGCATCGACGCGTCAGGTATTGTGTCAGCCATTGGGAGAATCAAAGATACTAGATGGCCCATACACCTGCAGATCTATCCATCCCAAAGAAACCCCAACCAAATATGCAAATACCATGGTACCGATGGTCATAGAACCGAAGACTGCAGATAGCTGAGAGAGGAGGTGGCCCGTCTATTCAACTAGGGGCACCTTCGAGAATTCTTGAGTGACCGAGCTAAAAATCACTTCAGAGACAGGGATGCAAACAGGAAAAATGAATAGGAAGAACCACAACACGTGATACATATGATTGTTGTAGGGGTCGACATACCACAAGGGCCCGTGTTCAAACGCACCAAGGTGTCGATCACCAGGGAGAAACGAAATCGAGACTATGTACCAAAAGACACCTTGTCGTTCAATGACGAGGAAGCAGAGGGGATCTCATAACCCCACAATGATGCATTGGTAATGTCTATCCTTATCAATAAAATTCAGGTTAAACATGTCTTAATTGATCTAGGGATCTCGGCCAATATTATTCGATCGAGGGTCATGGAGCAGCTCGACTTACAGGATCAGATCGTGCCCTCAGCTCAGGATCTCAATGGTTTTAACATGGCAAGTGAAACAACTAAAGGCAAAATTGTCTTACCAGTAAACGTATCTGGAACTATTCAAGAAACCAAGTTCCACGTGATCGAGGGTGATATGAGGTACAACGCCCTACTCGGAAGACCCTGGATTCACAACATGAGGGCAGTTCCATCAACCCTTCACCAAATACCGAAATTCCCTACGCCGGATGGAGTTAAAACGATGTATGGGGAGAAACATGCTGCCAAAGAAATGTTCTCGGTCGATGAAGTAATACCGATATCGTCACTCTTGTCAGTAAAGGGATCAGAGTCAAAAGAAAAAGAGAGAGGTTAAATAGATACCACAGGCACCAGCCTCGACTCAGTCAGAGAAGCAGGGAATGGACGAGGACGGTGACTACTGGATCCCTCGATCATTCATAATCTCCGAGGATTATGACGCCACCAAATCGACAGTCGAAGAGCTGGAGTAAGTCAAACTGATCGAATACCTACTCGAGCGAAAGATATAACTGGGCATGGGCAAAACCCCCAAGTTCAGGGAGAAACTCATTAAATTCCTTATCGATAATATGTATTGTTTTGCTTGGTCCCACCTTGACATGACCATCGATCCCACCGGAGATCACTACACATCTATTGAGCTTGGATCCGAAGTTCCACCCGGTAAAACAAAAGAGAAGGCCCCAGTCCGAGGCCAAACATGCATTCATCAAGGATGAGGTAACCATGGTATCAAGTCGGGGAATCGAGATCAACCTCGATAAAATCAAGGCAATCGAAGGCATCACAGTCGTGGACAATGTTAAGGCCGTACAAATATTAATAGGGCGTATAGCCACCCTAGGACGATTCATTTCGAGGTCTTCAGATAGAAGTCACCAGTTTTTCTCACTACTAAAAAAGAAGAACAATTTTGCGTGGACTCCGGAATGCCAACAAGCATTGGAAGAATTAAAGCGGTACCTCTCGATCCCGCCACTGTTTCATACTCCGAAAGCGGACAAGCAACTCTACTTGTACTTAGCGGTCTCGGAAGTCGCGGTAAGTGGGGTCCTAGTTCGATAGGAGCAAGGTACGCAATTTCCTGTTTACTATATTAGTCGAACGTTAGGTGAGGTCGAGATCCAGTACCCACACTTAGAAAAATTAGCGCTTGCCCTAATAAGCGCCTCTAGAAAACTAAAACCATATTTTCAATGTCACCTAATTTGTGTGGTGACTACTTATCTTCTTCCCAATATTTTGCATAAGCGTGAACTCTCGGGACGATTGGCCAAATGGGGCGTCGAGATTCGGGGGTGTGGACCCTCTTCACAGGCGGCGCTTCGAACGTGAAAGGGTCTGGGCTAGGCATTATTTTGAAGTCGCCCACGGGTAATACAATTAGAACGAAATGCGGATAAGTGTCCATGCGGATAAAGACACTAAAGACGCCTTGATTCAACTCCTATTAGAATTCAAGGATGTATTTGCTTGGTCCTACGAAGACATGCCCGGATTGAGTATGGACTTAGTGGTGCACAAATTGCCCACCTACCCCGATCATCCGCCAATCCAACAAAGCAGAGAAAGTTCAAAACAGACATGAGTGACAAAATCAAAGAAGAGGTCGCTAAACAACTAAAGGCTGGAGTGATCCGAGTGGTCCAATACACCACATGGCTAGCTAATGTGGTCCCGGTGCCTAAAAAGGACGGAAAGGTCCGAGTATGTGTCGACTATCGAGATCTGAATAAAGCCAGTCCCAAGGATAATTTTCCACTGCCAAATATACACATCTTAGTGGATAATTG
>ML374778.1:0-10097 GCA_005239525.1 Nicotiana knightiana | reverse complement strand
ATTGAGCAGCGGTCAGCGTTTCTATTGGAGTTGTCGAGGTAGCAGCTGGCGATCACGACCTCGCCTGCTCTTTCCTGTTCTACCTGTTGTTCTTTATTTTGAGATAATGTTTTCCATTTCTCCTTTTCTTTTGCCTATGTCATAGTAGCTCATGACTGAGTGACACCAAATCTGGGGTTAGAGGTTTAAATTTAGTTTCTTCAAATATTGTTTTAAACTTCAGATTCTTAGTATTATTAATAAATTCGTTTAAAAAAATCGCATTTTTATTGGAAATTGAACTTAGCTTAGTTAAAAAGGGAGGCTTACCTGGTTCCACGACAGGCGCCGTCATGACTCCGAAATTGGGTCGTGACACTGATGGTCCTCTAGCCACCATGAAGAAGACTGCTGAAGGAGAAGATGTACCAAAAACTAGAGCTAACTGCACTGCGTAGGATCTGAAGAAATGGGAGAAAAATGCTAAGCCCAAAAAGTGGCTAGTTTGTGGACTAGGTCCAGACGAGTATAGTTGGATTCAAAGTTGCACCACTGCCAAAGAAATCTGGTATACCTTACAAGTAGCTCACGAAGGAACACCTCAAGTGAAAAGATCAAGAGGTACTCTACTATACTCTCAGTATGAAAACTTTACTATGAAAGAAGGAGAGACAAATCAAGAAATGTACACAAGGTTCACAACTCTGACCAATGAACTTAAGTCTCTTGGTAGAGTCATTCTTGAAGAGGACAGGGTATAGAAGATCCTGACAAGGGTCTTACCAGTTTCCTGGGAAAGTAAAATCACTGCTATCCAGGAATCCAAAAATATGGAAACCCTCAAATTGGACGAGCTAATTGGAAACCTTACTGCCTATGAACTTAGAAGGAAGACAATGAAAATATATGCTCCAAAGAAGGAAAGGAGTCTAGCACTGAGAATTACTGAGGGAGCAGATCTGGAGGAAGATGAGATGGCCATGATTACTAAAGAATTCAGAAAATTTCTCATAAGGATGAATGGCATCTCTAGAGGTGGAAACTAAAAAAAAGCAAAAGCTCCAGAAAGGCCAACCAACGAGGGATGCTACAAGTGTGGAAAGACTGATTACCATATCAAGAACTGTCCTCACTGGTAAGTGGAATGGAAAAAGGAGAGGTTTGAAAGAGGAACAGGAAGAAGGAACTGGTCCAACCTAAGAAAACCACAACAAAAGCTATAGTTGCTGCTTGGGAGGAAAGCTCAGATGAAGAATCAGAAGATGGTGAGAATAAAGAACAGGAGCTCATGGCAATTGGCGAATCTGATGAGGAATCATATAAAGAACTAGAGGTTCAAGTGAGAGGAAGCAGCCAAATTTGGTACTTGGATAGTGGCTTCTCAAAACATATGACAGGGAACAAGGAACAGTTCCTTTCACTTGAAAACCTCAAAGGAGGAAATGTCTCATTTTGAAATGGAAAGAAAGGTGAAATTATCGGGGTTGGTAAGGTAGGTAAGGATGACACATGTTCCATTGAACATGTGTACTTGATATATGACTTGAAATATAGCGATCAGTGTGTCACAATTGTGTGACAGAGGTAACCTAGTTGCTTTCACTTCCACAAAATGTTTTGTGATTAACCTGCTTACTGACAAGATTGTTTTGCAGGGAAAAAGAATGAATAACATCTATGTCATAGACTTGTCCACACTATCAGAAAATGAACTCACTTGCTTAAGTGTGTTGGACAGTGATCCCCTCCTTTGGCACAAAAGACTTGGTCACGCAAGTCTAAATCAGCTCAACAAATTAGTCTCTAAGGACTTAGTGGTAGGGCTTCCTAACATTAAGTTCAAGGAAGACAAAGTTTGTGAGGCATGTGCAAGGGGGAAGCAGGTAAGATCCTCATTCAAAAGCAAGAAAATGGTCAGTACCACCAGGACGTTGGAACTGGTTCATATGGACTTATGTGGTCCTATGAGAACTCTGAGCAGAGGTGGTAAGAAATATGTAATGGTGCTAGTTGATGACTACTCAAGGTTCACTTGGACCTTATTTCTGACATCTAAAGATGAAGCATTTGATATGTTCACTTCATTTGTTAGAAAAACTCAAAAACAGTTAGGAAATCAACTAGCATCAACAAGATCTGATCATGGTACTGAATTTGAGAATGCAAAGTTTGCTGAATTTTGTGCTGAACATGGTATAAATCACAACTTTTCTGCCCCTAGGACCCCATAGCAAAATGGGGTTGTTGAAAGAAAGAACAGAACTCTTGAAGATGTGGCTAGAACCATGCTTCTTTCTAGCAAACTACCCCATAGCTTCTGGGTAGAAGCAATAAACACTGCATGATACATAATAAATAGATGCATGACCAGGTATCTAGTAGAGAAAACTCCTTATGAATTACTTAAAGGGAGAAAGCCTAACATACCCCACCTTAGGGATTTTGGATGCAAGTGCTTCGTGCACAACAATGGCAAGGATTCCCTAGGTAAATTTGATCCCAGAAGTGATGAGGGAGTATTCTTGGGATATTCATCACATAACAAAGATTATAAAGTATATAACAAAAGAACTATCTGTGTAGAAGAGAGTGTGCATGTTATTTTTGATGAAACTAACACTCTTTCTGAGAGACAGGAACCAGAAGATGAGGAGCTTGGACTGGTCAGAAGCAGTGAACAAAATGAAGCAATCATGGAAGATGTACCAGATGATGGACCAGGTCCAACTAACCCAAGAAACATGACAGGGGGAACTCAACAACAAATCGCTTTGTACCTTGGCGCTGATCCCGCTCCACAACAATTGGTGCTCAAACCACACACTTATCAAAACTCTCATCCTTTTGAGAACATCATAACAGATTTGGCATCCATAATCAAAACAAGATCATCCTTGAAACATCTGTGTGCGTTTGATGCCTTTCTGTCCTTAATCGAACCAAAGAACATTGTTGAAGCTTTACAAGATGCTGACTGGGTAAATGCCATGCAAGAAGAGCTGAATCAATTTGAAAGAAGTCAAGTATGTCACTTAGTACCCAGACCACTAAACAGATCAGTGATTGACACAAAGTGGGTCTTCAGGAACAAACTCGATGAGGATGGAATGGTTACAAGAAACAAGGCCAAACTGGTTGTCCAAGGATATAGTCAAGAAGAGGGAATTGACCATGATGAGACCTTTGCACCTGTGGCAAGGCTGGAGGCAATCAGACTTTTTATAGCATTTCTGCATACATGGAATTCACTCTCCGTCAGATGGATGTAAAGAGTGTTTTCCTTAATGTCTATCTAAAGGAAGAAGTATTTGTCAAACAACCTCCAGGTTTTCAAAGCAATGAGACACCTGACCATGTATACAAACTTGAAAAGGCTTTGTATGGACTCAAACAAGCACCAAGAGCATGGTATGAACGACTATCAAAGTTCCTGCTAGAACATGGATACAAACGAGGTAAAATTGACAGTACCTTGTTCTTAAAAGAAAAAGGTAAGGATATCCTGGTTGTGCAAATATATGTGGATGATGTCATATTTGGGGCAACCTCTAACAAATTGAGTAAGGAATTTGCTAAACGTATAGGGAGTGAGTTTGAGATGAGTATGATGGGTGAGCTAAACTTCTTTTTAGGCTTGCAAATCAAGCAAAAATAAAATGGAAAAATGATCCATCAACAGAAATATGTGAAAGAATTACTCAAAAGATTTAAAATGGAAGACTCAAAAGAAATTTACACCCCCGTAGCCACAACTACAAAATTAGATGTGGATGAACCTGGTTCATCTTTTGATCAAAAGCTATACAGAGAGATGATTGGGTCTTTATAATATCTTACTGCTAGCAGACCTGATATTGTGTTCAGTGTAGGACTGTGTGCTAGGTTTCAGGCAAATCCAAAGGAGTCTCATCTAACTACAGCGAAGAGAATTATGAGATATCTGAAAGGCACTACTGATTTATGTCTTTGGTAGCCTAAAAGTAGTAATTTCAACCTTGTAGGATATACTGATGCAGATTGTGCAGGTTTCCTGGTTGATAGAAAAATTACCTCAGGCATGGCTCACTTTTTGGGCTCTTGCCTTGTGTCTTGGGCCACCGAGAAACAAAACTCAGTAGCCTTGTCTACTGCTGAGGCTGAATATGTGGATGCAGCCTCATGCTATGCTCAGTTGCTATGGATCAAGAAACAACTCATGGATTTTGGTATAAAGGTTGGATGCATTCCTATTTTCTGTGACAATACTAGTGCAATTAGCATGACAAAGAACCCGATTTATCATAAGAGAACCAAGCACATAGATGCCAGACACCATTTCCTAAGAGATAACTATGAAAAAGGAATGATCTCAATTGAATTCTGTGCTACTGACAAATAAATTGCTGATATCTTCACTAAGACACTAAGTAGGGAGAATTTTGAGAGAAACAGGCTAGAATTAGGGATGATTAAAATCACCTAATTGAAAAAAAAATGGTTTTTTTTTTGCTAGAAACACTAAAATAGGTAACTAACCAGGCTAATCATTGCTCAGTATCATGACTTTACTGCCATACTCTTTTTTCATGTATTAATATGATTCCCTGGCTACTAATGATGTTTTTCTATCTTTGTAAATTGAGGCAAATTAAAGACTATAACACGATGAACCTGGTTCATTGCTGCTGGTTCATCCGACTGACAAGGTACATGCTCATCACCATACACTTATTGAAATTATTATAGTCACACATGAGCAGGACTCTATCTATTTGGTTCAGTTCAAATTCTCAGTACTTATCCCAAAATGAACCAGTTTCAAAGAGTCCCATCGAACCTTAATTAGCCTAGATTTAGGGAGTTATAATCGTCTAATCACTGTCAATCCTGTAGTGATTAGACTCCCATTTGACCAAGAATTATGCCCATTGCATAATTAATAACCACATCTTTAAAAGGCCATCATTACCTCCCTTCTTCAAAAGCATAATCGGTGAACCAAGTTCATCATTCCTCTCATACCAAAGAGATCAACATTCTTCTCTCCCCAAATCTTCATAACAATGACTTATACACCACCCCCTACTTCATCTTCATCGACCACCCCTGATTACGAGGTCGGTCTTGACGAAACTGGTTCAAATTCTCCATCGATACACAGCTCACATTCTCCAACCAGGTATTCAACCCCCCAAAATACTCCAGTTCCTGAATCTATCCCTGAACCCACTCCTTCACCCAAATCAGTCCCACCCGTTACACCTATCCCCACTCCAGCCCCCAGAAAACGTAGAGTAAAGATGTTGGCCAGGAAAACAGTTGCCTCTGGTTCTCATGCCAGAAAATTGAATGAGATACTACAAGCCAGCAAGGTCCAAGACTCTAAATCTTCAAGCGAGTCTTTCAAATCTGCAAATGAGGATGAAGCATCGGGTTCATCTGACATTAACAAGGGAAATCTTGAAGTTGGGTCTGTAACTGAAATGGCTGAAAGCAGGTTTATCTTGATTAGGCCGATAGTGGATGTAGAGGTACCGGATAGGCGAACAAAAACTGGAAAAAACATAAACATTGAGAGAGGGGGGGAAGGCAGTTCAGAAAGCGGATCTGGGAAGGAATGTGCTACTCTGGCTATTGGTGGCCCGCTCCTGTGATTGGTGAGGAAGGAATCAAAGTTTCAGGGGGAAGCAGCAGTAGGTCTGGAAAGTCTACAATAAGTAGTAGATGAACCAGGTTCATCTATTGAGGAAACGTTGGCTGAGCTAATGAAAAAATTGGGTGAGTCCTACAAACCAAAAAGGAAGAGAACTCACAAACCCAAGAAAGCTAATATACCATTATCAACCAAGAAGAGGAAAACTTCATCATCCGCTAATGCTCCTGCCCCAAAGAATCGTGTTACTAGAAGCACAGTCAGGCAAGGAGAAGAAGAATTGGAAAAAGATCTGAGAAAGAGGAAGAAGAAGAAGTCTGCCAGGGGAAAGGAAAAAGTTGGAGAGCATGTTGAGGCAGTTCATGTTGAGGAAGAGATGGACCTGGTCCATCAGAAAGAGCAACCAACACCAGTTGAGGTTGAGACACCAAAACCCAAGAAAGCTAAGTCTTCTCCCAAGGAGCCAGCATATGTGTCTGCCACACCCTCAACAGTTGCAAAGAGGACCAGGTCTACATCAAAGAAAGTAAAGATTATTGATGATGAGAAATGGAGTGGAGAAGAAGAGGAAGTGTCTGGTGAGGAGACTGACAAACTCACAATGTTTGGTAAGCGTACTATCTTGAAGGGGAAGCTGTTTAGAGACCTTGAGGAGTCGGGGATGATTTTTCTGTTGGATACCTTGGATGTGCAAGGGTGGAAGGACATGGTTCTTCACCTTGAGGGAAGACTGGCTAGGAATGAGTTGGTTGCATTTATGGCCAATGCAGTTGTCAAAGATGGCAGAGTATCCTCCAAGGTTTAAGGGGTTGAGATTTCATTTGATGCAAATGAGTTGGGGAAGATACTGCATATCCCTTCTGAGGGTTATGATGATTACACAAGACAAAGGTGGACTAATCTAGATGATTTTCCCTCAGCTCTTCAAATCACAAGGTCCTTCTGTGAGAATGAGCAAGAATTGGAGCCCAGAGCAGTGTTTAAGAGTGAGATGAGGCCTCAGCACAAACTGTTCTTCGATTTTGTGATAAAAGTTTTGCTACCTAGGTAAGAGCGAAGGCACATTGCCAGCTACATGGATCTCATGCTCATGGAGTGTTTGTACAGGGGTAAACAGACTAATTGGCATGCCTTCATCATACAGCTCTTGGACAGGGTTGTGAATGGAACCAAGGCACATGCTATATCTTATGGGTTTATCCTGACTGTTGTGCTTGCTCACTTCAAGGTTCCAGTGAAGAATGCTGAAATGGCTACTGCTAAGGACTACTTTGGGAAGAATACGTTGCTGACCTGTGACTACACTGTTAATATTCCTGAGGATGAAACTGGTTCATCTAGGAAACTTCCTGTAAATAGCAAGGTCAGGACGCTTGTGCAGGACGGTGAGATCAAGGATGCGGAGATCCTTTATTTGAAATCTCGCCTTATTGAGGTTGAAGCTGAGCGGGATGATCTCAAAGCTGAATTAGCCAAAGAAAAGGAGAAGAATGAGGGTTTTCTTCATCAAATGCTCTCTCTTCTTCAATCCAATAACACAACCTCCTCTGCCCCTTCCCAGCCTTAGGAGACCAGTGCCTCCAAAAACCCCTTCTATGACCCAGTTTGGGATTGTTCAGTTTTTTATTTTCTGTTTTGCTCATGGTTGCGACTGTTCTTAATTCTTTTTGTGTATGGTGCCTGATCTACTGTCTAATCAATGAATTTTGTTGTTTGGTTATTGATTTTTTCTCAGTTTCTTAAATAGCTTACATTTGATTGGTTTCCTTTGATGATTAATTCATGATTTGCATTTGCAGTTGCCTCAATGGCCGTGAGTAATTGTTAATACTTCTGGTAAGTTTATCATTTTGCAACTTTTTGATGATGCCAAAAGGGGGAAGATATGTGCTTTCAAAATTTCAAATGGTTTTAGTGATATTTATAACCTAATGAACCTGGGCTCTCTATGATGAATGCTTAAATCTATAAAAAGTGTCTATGTTGGATTGAAGTATGTACAGGGTTAAGCACATAGTTTGTCATCATCAAAAAGGGGGAATTTGTTGAATCAATTCACTGCATGGTTTTGAAGATTGACAAATGTCAACTCAGTTGAACCAGGTCCATCAGGGCAAACATAGTCAAACAGACTCATTGTCATGAGAAACCTCCATGCACAGGAGATAAACATTATCTGTGAACTAAGAGGTTATCTAGAACTAAGAGGTTATCTCCTGAGAGAAAAGGTTGCAAATTGATAAGAAGATGGAGTTTGATTTCAGGTAGGACAAAATCGATATCAAGGAAGTTGAGATAAACTCAAACTCTTCCACCAAGGAAGAGTTGTATTAGAACTGAACGACAATGGCTCAACTAGATTCTATAAAATGTTGAAGCATTCCTGCTGAAAAAATAACGCACAAACACAGAAGTGAACAAGAGCTGAAAGCAAAATTACCAAAGCAATTTGGCAAGCAGAATCCTTGTGCGACACAAAAGCGACTTGAACTAGCTAGAAGAACCAGTTCCATTTGTTGTCTTTTGAGTCTAGTTGTTTGTATTAAGTGATTATAAATTATACCTTTCAGATTTATCTAGAAGCAATTGTAATAGGTACTGAGTGTTCAAGTTATAGTTAACTTGAAGATTTGTCGCAAATAGCTAGAGGCTAGTTTGCCACAAAGGAATTAGAGTTAGTCCTTAGGTTTACAAAAGAGTTTATTTTGTAAATGTTGTTTGGCTCGCTGACATAGTAAAGAGTTTGGGAAAATCCTACTGGGAAGTAGGTCGTGGTTTTTTCACCTTGAGCCAGGTGTTTTTCCACGTAAAAGTTGATGTGTTCTTTAGATTTTACAATTACTTTCCGCAATGTAGAAGTTGGAACACCAAGAAGAACCAGGTTCTTCTATAACGACAGTACTCGAAAATTGGACACCACACAAATCATCCTCCTCCTCTTGTGTGGTATTGACGTATAAAACATCAACTACTAATGCTACTACTGCTACTGCAAGAGGATGAGTGAATTGCCTATTTAAAATTTATATTATAAGTAGTTGACTAGTTTATCAATTAGTCGACTAGAAATAATAACAGGATAATAGTAATGCAGAAATAAAATACAGGAAATAAAGAACACCAGAATTTTATACTGGTTCTGATTCAATGTGAATCAACCTCCAGCCCCCTTGGGTTGCCAGGGTGTTCTCTTCCAGTGATCGAAGTTTCTTTAGTACAGAATGGTTGATGTAGCTTTACACCAACAGTTTGATCTCTATGTCACTTTTCTCTTCTTGATACAATATCTCACTGTGAACAACTATTTTTTTGACCACACCCAAATTCTATACTATTTTTTTTGCTATAAATATTAATGTTATATCTAATCTTAATATTTTAAATTTTTATCTTACTCTTAATAGGTTCTATTTAAGAAAATTAAAAACAACCAAAATATTCACATTCTTAGAATATAAGATTTTTTTTTATGTTTAAATAGAAGAAAATATATATATATAAACATATATANATATCCTAAAAGTGAGTAATTAAACAATTTAAGCCAAGTTTAATCATTAAGCGACCGTGCTAGAACCACGGAATTCGGGAGTGCCTAACACCTTCTCCCGGGTTAACAGAATTCCTTACCCGGATTTCGGGTTCGCAGACAATTTAAACAGAGTCAAAATTTCCTCGATTTGGGTTTAAGATAAACCCGTGACTTGGAACACCAAATAAACTATTCCAAGTGGCGACTCTAATAAATAAAATAATCTCATTTCGAATAATGTCACTTTAATTGGAAGAACTCCCATACCCCTTGGGGCGTATAAACAAGGAGGTGTGACAGCTCTGGCGACTCTGCTGGGGACAACAAACCTAGAATCTCTGGTTCAGGGTTTAAGAATTCGAGCTTGTTAATGTGACTTTACTTGGCTTTATTAATTGTGATATTACTGTATTTTGTGCGCACAATGTGCTCAATGTTATTTACTTACCGTTTTGATATCTATTTGAACTATATTTAAACTGTTTTCTTACGCCTCCTTTCTGAGTCTTCTAAAAAATTGGTGCACACGTTCGCGTGGCCCTCCTTTCTGTTAGAGGTCATACCAAGTAAGAAATACGGGGATGGACTAGCCACTAGGCCGGATAGCCTTTCGTGCTACCGGTACGTCGCTCCCACCCCGACTCGGGTTGTCCGCTCGGGTAGCCAAGGTCTAGAACAAAACCTCAGGTTTAACCCTAGAATGACAAAACCTCATGCCGGATCCCTAGTAGGAACGATTATCTGCATCATGTGCATTTTGACTTAGGGGACTCAACACAGGGGTTGGGTCCGTCTAGGACAGGTGTACCCGAAACAAAAAGACCATCCTGATGCATCCTACCTGCTATATGTGCATTATTTGTCTTGGCTTGTTGTTGACCGGTTAAAGAAAAAGAAAGAAAAACAATAGAAAAACCAAGAGTGACAAAATATAGAAATTTACCAGCGTTAAAA
>ML374775.1:8361-45188 GCA_005239525.1 Nicotiana knightiana | reverse complement strand
GAAACCATAACCTTAGATCTTTATTACAATTGGTTACACTTTAGCATAGTTAATATTTAGTTTTAATCTTTAGTTTTAGTAATTTAAATAATATCAAGTGACAGTTGAGTATTCTAACAGCTTGCTTGATACGTAAATTCCCTGTGGGATTGACTCTGGGCATAATACCCCGGATTATATTTGCAACGCCCGCTTAGTCTTTTATTAGACATAGTTGAGCGTGACCAATATGCCACCGGACTGCAGTGCTTTGTTCGTAGCTTGTAGTGCTTCAAAATTTGTGACCATCCCACTCTCGATGCCCTCTTCAATTCTTTCACCCAGTTTGATGATGTCATAAAACTTGTTATTTTCAATTACCATCAGTCTTTCATAATATTGTGGGTCTTGTGCCCTAACGAAGAGTTTGTTCATCTGTTCTTCATCTAATGCCGGCCTAACCTTGGCCGCTTTTGACCTCCAACGAGTGGCATACTTACGACTGGTTTCAGTGGGTTTCTTCTTGAGATTCTGGATGTAAAATATGTCCGGTGCATTTTCCGTGTTGAACCTGAATCGGTCTATGAAATCCGAGGCCATACTCACCTGATTAGGCCACTTCTTGGGGTCCTGACTGATGTACCAAGACAAGGAATCCCCTGTGAGGCTCCTCATGAACAATTTCATCCGAATCTTTTCGTCTCTTCCAACTCTGACAAGTTTGTCACAATAGGTCCTCAAATGGACCCTGGGATCAGCAGTGCCGTCGAACATTTTGAACTTGGGAGGTTTGTAGCCCTTCGATAGTTATACATCAGGCTTTATACATAGATCTTCATAATTCAATCCTTCGATCCCCTTACCTCTTTCCATGCCTTGAACTCGGCTAGTCAATTTCTTGAGTTCTTCGGCCAAGTTCATGATAAGCAGGTCTTTCTCACTGGATTCCGGTGTGTAAGAAATAGGTTGGATGGATTGAGGTGGAGTCTCTACGTATATGGGTTTGTTCTGGTGGCCTGGTGCTTGAGCATAGAGGTGATCTTTGGTGGAACTTTGTGGTTCAGGAATGATGGGTGGCGTGTTTCGGGGGGTACAACAGTTGTTTTGTTGGTATTATGGTGGGAGGGTTTGGTTTTGTGGTGGAGTTGTATAGTGGTGAGTTATAGGAGGGTTCTGTCTGTTGGGGGTATTCTAAGGTGGTGCGGGGTTTTAAGTGTTCGGGTGGCTGACATCCGAAACATTAAGTGAGAAGGACAAGTTCACTAGGTTCCGAACATGTTCAAGTTCCCCTTGAATTTTCAGTAGCCTTTGCTCGAGTTGTGACACAACATCATTCTGAACCTGAGTACCCCACCTGTCAGAAGCTTCGGTGTTTTCAACTAATGTTGAGTTTTCCTTTCTGATATTAGTCAAATCTTCCATCTTGCCTTTGCCTTTGCCTTTAGGTGGACTAGGAGGAGGAGAAGGTGGAGGGCCCCTGGATCTTGTATGATATGCTGATGATGCCAGACTGCACGAACCAACCTTTGGGGAAGGGGAATAATCAAAGAAATAAAATAAAAACAAAAGTTAACAAGTCAGTGAGGATCATGAGAAAAGTATTTGCAGTATTTAAACACATATTGCATAATTGTAAATGCGCCTCTTAGTTTGGGAGCCTCGTTGTGCCCGAGGTAGGCCTAGCGAAAAGTTGATTTAGAGAACTTAGATCCAATAATTGCCTCATTTCATAAATGTAAAAGTAGATAAATCTACAACGACACTAAATAAGATAAGTCACTAATGGCACTCGGACTTATTACATTTGAAAAAGTAGGTAAATCTAATCTACTTGGTCCTAGAAGGACCTTCCCCAGGCTTGATCTTCTTGACTCTATCGATCAGGTTCCCCAGGTCGTACATGCCCAACAACAGGTATACTCTTGCTAGATTCCCTCCTTCGCTTTCTGGCAGTCGGTGACTCTTTTCCTCGTCTTCCCCTCTAGCTCCATCAGACCATGCTCCAAATATTCCAAACTTTCATTAGATTTGATAGCACTCTCCCTCCATTCATTGATCAGTTCCATATCATTCTTGTGTTGCTCGAGATGCCCGGCCTCGGACTCACGAACCCTTTTGTGCAATTTATTGTATTTCACTTGGGCTTTAGCAACTTCGTATATGGCCCTGTTTCCCCCACCGATTCCCGGATCAATTATCCATGCTATGCTGTCTTCCAACCATGATAGGTAAAAGAGTACATGCCCTGCGTGGTACTTGTCTGGCTCGATGGTGTCCCTTTATACAATAACCTTTAGATGCCACATATGCTGAGCTTCACATTTGTACGAGATGTCGTCGTCCTGAAAATTTACCCTGTAATGACTCATTTTAGAAAATCGCGGTATGACTTGCTTCCTGCCTGCCTGTCTCATAACCCCGATGGGAACATAAGGGTATATGCCCCTTAACCCGATCAACACCTAATGTGTGGCTAGAATTCATGGTTTAACATGTTATGTGCCTTATATTTTATGTACGTTAATAAAAAAAATACACTTTGTTTGTGCATAATGGAGTCTATTTCATGTGTAAGTGAATTGGAGATGGAAGCCGAGCTAAATGGATGCATAAACGTCAAAAATACGCTAAAGAGGCGAAGAGGAGTGCACCGGGCTATAGCCGGGCGTTTGAGCTGTAAAGCCTAGTCATACCAGGCTTTATCCGGGCGTTTGGGCCATAAAGCCTGGTAGGACCAGGCGTTTGGGGGGCTTTAGAGCCATAACTCTAGGCCTGGCTTGGCTTTATCCAGGCGTTTGGGCCATAAAGCCTGGTAGGACCAGGCGTTTGGGGGGCTTTAGAGCCATAACTCTAGGCCTGGCTTGGCTTTATCCAGGCGTTTGGGCCATAAATCTAGGTCCCTGATCTGGTCCAATCCGAGTTTTGAAGATTTTAAGTGTTTTCCTGTTTGAATAAAAGTCTCCTACACATTTAGGGCTTATCCCAAACATATAAATAGACCCAAAAACACAATTTAACTGGGGAGATGCCATTAGAGACAAGAGACGCCTGTGGAATACTACTCAGAGAAGCAAAACATTAATTTTTACAGCTTTTATTCCTTATTTTGTAGTTTAATTATGCATGTTATTTTGGGTTCGATTCTTATGAGCATGAGTAGCTAATTTCATTAATCTAGGGTTTTGGTGGAACCCGTTGGGGATGAACTTATTGTGATATTAATATAGCTTTGATTGGTTGATTAAACTCTATTTGTTCAACTACATTCTTATTGTAATTGATTAAAGGGCCCTCAATTAGCTATTCCTATTTATTATGTATCTACTTGGGAGATAGTGCATATTTAGGTAGTTGTTTTAACAACACCACTCCCAGAGTTTAGACGAAAGTCATAACCGAGGGTTTAGAGGTTGGATTAGAAATAACGATACTTCGGGTGCAATCTAAAGTGAACTGTAATGCAATCTAGCTGGCGTAACTTGAGAGAGTGCGTCTAGTAAATTATCATAATTACTCGAGAGAGATTTATGGTAGATAGAGTGTTCATGATTGATAGAGACAACTAATCAGACTATAAGAAGTATCCGAGAAGGAAGTTCACCGACGGGGGAAACCATAACTTTAGACCTTTATTATAATTGTTTACACCATATTGTTAGTTAATTGTTAGTTTATTACTTTTGTCAGTAGCAATAGTAAAACATCACCAATTTATATTCAAAAGTCTTGAGAAAATTGAATAAGTAAAAGTTGCATATTCTAATGGCTTGGTTGATACGTAAATTCCTTGTGGGATCGACTCTGGGCATAATACCCCGAATTATATTTGCAACGCCCGTTTAGTCTTTTATTAGACATAGTTGAGCGTGATCAAATTTGGGCTCCGTTGTCGGGGAGTTAACGGTATTATCAAGTGTATCTATAATTGTACATATTACTAGGTTTCAAGTTTGATTTTTTTAGTATTTGATTTTTATTTTCTTTGTTTTAGTTGTATTTGTTAATTAAAAAAATACATGTCATTATGGAATTATGAGAGTTTGGATGATGGTAATTCTATTTTTGATCCTCGTTATGCATAATATGGAGGAAGCCACCCAGGGCAAAATTATCAAAATATTCCCGAGAGCGAGTTATGTGAACCAACTCAATCTTATGTGTGGAATCTGTGTGATATGTGTGGTGGTCAAGATCGTCACCTTCAAGGTTGTGCTTATATTTCTTATCTTCCCCCAACCCCTTACTTTGATGGTTCTTCTTTTTCTTGTGAAGTTAATAGAAACAAACAACCCAGTGATGATGACCTGAAAAGGATCGAGGATATGATGAAGTGCCTTTTAGAACAACATGAGGAGATTTAAGTGTGGGTACAAAGGCAAGATGGAACTATTCGCAACTTGGAGGCTCGAATGAGTCAACTAGTTGAAGCTTTTAATGCTCAGTATGCCAATATTATGGATAGTAGCCAGGAGCAGTATACATTAGAGATGGAAATTGAGGTGCCAATGGAGGGGTCCAAAGTAGAAACCCAACACTTTAACCAACTAGAATTTGAGGATGCCGATGTTGAAGAAGTAATACTAGAGTCAATCAGGGACGTTGGAGATACCAATTTAATCAACTCTAGTGTGATTGATGTTGAGGATGTTGAAAGTCCTGAAGTTCATGTGTTTGAGCGCATTGGTCATCACTCCAAACATTTTTCCACATTGTGCTTGGATGATGATATGGAAATAGAGTCATCCGAGCCAATTGAGGAGTCAAGAAATGAGGAACAAGATGCGTACATTCTGGAATTTTTCTTGCCAGAAAGACAGGACTACATACCTCATCTAAATGCCAAGAAGTGTAAAATAGTACAATGGTTGCTTGGGCCAATTAGATTTGTTCCACCACCCTTGGAGCATAACCGAAAATTTGATGCCAAATTGGGGGCTCAATTCATAAGTTCGAAGTGGAGACAGACTGGGATTCACGTTGTGCCGCGATGTTAAATCAAGCGCTTGTTGGGAGGCAACCCAGCTTTACTGCTTATTTTATCTTTAATTTTTTTGTTTTTTTTTCTAATTGTATTATTTTTGTAGTGTCAATTTTTTTTGAATTTTTTTAGGAGCATGGAACGCAAAGCGACTGGAAGGATAAAACAACAAACCAGATGGTTGGAACTAAATCTGAGGTACCCGCACGAAGGACCAGACCTGGGAGAAGTCTGAGTACCCCATGAGATGCTAGTGCTTCGACCTTTGGCCTACCAGGGAGTTTGTTTTTACCCTCTTGTATGTATGGGTGCGCATTGGGGACAATGCACAATTTTAAGTGTGGGGTGAGGAGATTGTCTGGTGACTTTCTATGCTATTTTAGTTATGTTAGATTAATGGAATAATTTATCTTTTTACAAAAAAAAAAAAAAAAAGAGCATGATTTTTCCCGACGATGGATCTATTAGACAATTTTCTTGAGGGAAGTAAATCTAAAAAAATACCAAAAAGATTTTTGTTTTAGGTAGTGTAGCAATTCCCCCTTGGTTTTTCTTTGGACAGCGGTTCTTTTCCAAGGGTTTTTAATTGAATCGGGTGTAGGTCGTTTTTAATTTTTAAGAGTAGGAATCACATGGTTAAGGTCTTAATAGTAGCAGNCAAGTGTGTGTGAGGTTTGTATGCTATTCTGTGCATTGCATTTGATGTCTAGAACTTGCCCCGTGTGTGTGCAAAGAGAAATAGAAGTTTTGTTCAGTCTTGGAAGTGATATAGGCGTTTCTTTGTTGAGCGAGATATATATATTTTACCCACCTAATAGTTATGTATCGTAGTTAACCCCGTTGAGCCTATAATCCTGTTTCTTTGGCAGCCACATTACAAGCCATACCCATTTGTTTGAAACGATCTTATATTTGAACCTTGTCACCTCTCGTAAGCACAGGAAATGTGATGAAATATGGAAAAATTAAAGTGTGGGGTGGTAGGTTGGTTTTTTAGGGGAATAATGGAAATAAGGAGAAAGGTGCACTATTTTGAAAAGTAAGAGCCACTTGAAAAAAAAAAGAGAAAAAGAAAAAAAAAATAGAAAATAAATAGTTGTATTATTGTGAAAGAAAAATATATATGCGGTGACTCTTAATGTAATTGTGCTTAAAGAAGTATGGGGTAATAACATTGATGTGAATGTGGAGTTTGGCTTAATATAAGTTTGAGGTTGAGCGCTAAAGTATATATATTAAGGTGCTTAGGGAGGTGTAGTCACTCTTATATCTAAATGTATTCTACCCGTCCCGCAGCCTACATTACAACCAAATAAAGTCCCACTTGATCCTAGACTGAATGAGCTCGATTAGTAGAGTAGTACACTACGGGCAAGCCTATGGTGCATCTTTTGTGGCATATGAATATTATTTCTGCGAGTGAGTGAATTCTTTCTATCTTGAGTTCCTAAGTGTTCTTAAAATTTGGTGAGGGCACATGATTCATGAAGGAAAGGTAATGTTCTTGACCTCTAAGTTAGAGTAGTTAGTGGATTGTGAATAAAGCATGGTATATGTGAGTCGAATATTGAGGCGAGGATGTCACACCTATGTGCGTAAACTGTTTTAAAAATTCTTGGTATAACATGTTAAGGGATTTGCTTAATAAGTTGTGTTCATGAGTGTAGTTTGATTGCTCGAGGATGAGCAAAAGTTTAAGTGTGGAGTGTTGATGTGTGACTATTCATGGTTTAACACGTTATGTGGCTTACATTTTATGTGCGTTAATGAAAAAAATACACTTTGTATGTGCATAATGGAGTCTATTTAATGTGTAGGTGAATTGGAGATGGAAGCCGAGCTAAATGGATGCATAAACGTCAAAAATATGCTAAAGAGGCAAAGAGGAGTGCACCGGGCTATAGCCGTGCGTTTGAGTTGTAAAGCCTGGTCATACCAGGCTTTTATCCGGGCGTTTGGGCCATAAAGCCTGGTAGGACCAGGCGTTTGGGGGGCTTTAGAGCCATAACGCCAGGTAAAGCCAGGTCCCTAGTCTGGTCCAATCCGAGTTTTGAAGATTTTAAGTGTTTCCCGGTTTGAATAGAAGTCTCCTACACGTTTAGGGTTTATCCCAAACATATAAATAGACCAAAAAACACAACATTAACAGGGGAGATGCCATTAGAGACAAGAGACGCCTGTGGAATACTACTCAGAGAAGCAAAACATTAATTTTTACAGCTTTTATTCCTTACTTTGTAGTTTAATTATGCAAGTTATTTTGGGTTCGATTCTTATGAGCATGGGTAGCTAATTTCTTTAATCTAGGGTTTTGGTGGAACCCGTTGGGGATGAACTTATTGTGATATTAATATAGCTTTGATTGGTTGATTAATCTCTATTTGTTCAACTACGTTCTTATTGTAGTTGATTGAAGGGCCCTCAATTAGCTGTTCCTATTTATTATGTATCTACTTGAGAGAGAGTGCATATTTAGGTAGTTGTTTGAACAACACCACTCCCAGAGTATAGACGAAATTCATAACCAAGGGTTTAGAGGTTGGATTAGAAATAACGATACTTCGGGTGCAATCTAAAGTGAACTGTAATGCAATCTAGCTAGCGTAACTTGACAGAGTGCGTCTAGTAAATTATCATAATTACTTGAGAGAGATTTATGGTAGATAGAGTGTTCATGATTGATTGAGACAACTAATCAGACTATAAGAAGTATCCGAGAAGGAAGTTTAGCGTATTCTAACGGCTTGCTTGATATGTAAATTCCCCGTGGGATCGACTCTGGGCATAATATCTTGGATTATATTTGCAACGCCCGCTTAGTCTTTTATTAGACATAGTTGAGCGTGATCAACACCAGGTGCGGAGCGTCCCTCGATCTGATGATAAACTCACTGGTAGGGAACCGTTTGAACATCCATTGAACCTGGTCCTCGTTCAAATTGTCAAAAAACTGCGCCCTAGCATTTCCCGGTTGAGCAAACCTGTCTGGGATGTAAGTCATTCTCTTAGGGTGATGGAAGGCTATGTGATCATTCCACGCCCTTCATGGAAACTCTTGACGATATTGACCCCTTTGGAGGTGCTCCAATAACCAAACATGTAGTAGTAGATTACAACCCTCAAAGTGTTTGAACCCCTTCTGGTAGCGGTCCAAGGCTCGGTATATGTATGCTATAATCATAGGGATAATGGTATATGTTTTCCCCTCGACCCCCTCCATTAAGGTTTTGGCTACCATAGCCAGTCTAGTGTGAAACCTGTCTCCTTTGCTTGGAAATACTATCATACCCAGGAAGCAAACAACGAACACAAAAACCCTACGGTGAATATGACCCAAGGAAGCGATAGAGAATCCATCATGGAAGATACGATAGGATTTGCTATGGCTATATTGTTCATAGAGGTAGTCAAAATTTATGTAGGACTCCTTCAAGCACTCTAAATCATCGTCTTTTTTCAAACCCATAATTTTCAGGAACCCCCTAGCCGGCACGGTTTTCCGGCACACCAATAAACCCGGACTATCCCAAGGTAATCCAGAGAAGCCCCCTATTTCCTCCAAGAGAGGGGTCATCTCTATGTTGTCAAAATGGAACACAGACCTTTGTCTGTCCCAGAACATAGTGGCCGCTTCGATCAACATGTTGTTTGGTTGGATATCCAGTAAAGACGGTAAGTTTCTGAGGACCCTTTTCACATGGTCTTTGTCACTTGGCGAAAGGTCCTCCCACTAATCCAGCAACAATGGTGGTATTATTTAGACCATGCCGAACCTGGGGACTTCGTTCCTCATCTTGTGCAAAAAAAATTAGGTTAGACCCTTTCCCCCTCAAGATTCAACTACTAATACATCAATGATTAACATATTGGCACTTATTTCTCCAAATTAATGCACATATCATGGTTGCGTCCGTTGGGATTATGGAAACCACAGTGGACTTTTGGACAAGGCTTTTCCTAAAGGTTATTATGTGGACAACATATTAACCCGGCTAGGTTTTACCATGATGCATGTACAGTTATACTGGTACCCTCAAGCAGACAACTTGAGGGGGAAAGGAACGGAATCATCGACTTCACCGCTGACTGACTAGTTTTACTGCAAATAAGCCTTTCCAAATTTGAAGGGTGATATATAGGAAGAGCACAACCACTTATCAAGCGTTGCTATAAGATTTGTATAGGCACTAGTGGAATATGATGTTGAGCATGATTATGCATCAATAAGGAATAAACACGTTGTCACGCATTTGCACATTATGAAAGCGATAAATACAACAGTTATAATTGAAAAGAAGTTACAAAGGAAAACAAAAAAGAAACATGTCAGTTTCATTTTTTGAAAAAATAAATACTTGGGTGACTAAACAATTAATTGCACATAAAGGGGAAAGGGAAATGGTGCATGTATTTAACAAAACAAGGCATACTTAGACGAATTCACAAAATAGTTTGTAATGGTAAAAGCCTATAATCCCCATCAGAGTCGCCATGCTGTCGCCCCCCCCCGCCCCCCCCTTTTCATCTCCTTTCGGATTGGTCAGGGTTTTCGATATTATTGGGAAGACGCATTTCCTTTTGGGAAAGGGGGTTTAATGAGTTCGATGAGTCTCCACCTAACGAATTAAGGTGCGTTAGGGCACCTACCACGGGTCATTCATAACACTAATTGCATAACCTGAGATTTGGTAAGGGCTTGAAATTACTTCAAGGAGAAGGTGTTAGGCACCCCTAAAAGTCCACAACTATGGGTCCAGGACAAATATACTTTGTGAATTATTCAAGTAGCAAGTAAATAGTCTTAGCACACATATGTAAACAAATAAAGGTCTTAGCAGATCAATAGTCCAAGCACACCTATGTCAAGGATAAGGGAGGTCCTAAGTTGTTTATCCTATAGGATCATATCGGTGCAATGCCCGGTAATCACTCCTCAATGAGGGGCTACACGTTGCATTAGCGCACATGTCATCATATCCTTTTCTACCCATTATCCCCCCCTTAGCGATTTATTAAGCGAGTTTTGTTTAACGAGCTCTAAGCATGCTATTACCCGTCCATTCCTTGTAGTCCTGGAGGAGTTTAGGACCTCTAAGTCTAGGCAGTTCTAGACAACCCGCTAAGGTGCTAAAAGGGGAAATTCTTGGCGACAAGCAAGAACAAGTAGGACTAGCAGATAAGTGACAGAAATAGTTAAAAAGCTCAGATTAACCTCCACACATAATGCACATAAACAAGACATCTCAAACACAGACAAAGGCAGTTTTATAAGAAAAGGATCCTAAGGCAGGATATCAAAGTGACATCAATGCGCAGGATATGCAACACTGTTTTATACAAATTTTAACGACAAGGCTCTAATAAGTTTACCCATTGATTTTAAACCTGTTAGCCTTTAAGCAGTAAACACAATAAAAACAATTTTCCAGTTTTATAAAGATTAATTACCCAAGGCTTTCCTAGGCGTGGGATTGCGCATAACAGTTACAAGTAGTTTTAGCCAATTTGAGAATATTTAACCTTCAAAAATTCTGTTCTAGGTGATACAAATCTTAGAGTGAAACGATTGATACCATTTTTCTTTAGAAAAACATGACAATTATATGTGAGACTGTTTTATACCTTTTCATGGATCAGTAGTTAAACTAGGCATATTCAAACCAATGCAAACAGAATCCTAGAGCATGGTATCTAATACGCACATAAGAATGGCACAATTATTAAGACATAATTTCTAAATGCACACAAGAGAAACACCATTCTTAAAACATGATTTCTGAATGCACAGAATTCTTATGGCATGATTTCTAACTGCACACAAGAATGACAGTTTTATGTTAATGTTTTTTATTGTCCTAGGAGCAGCATCTCTAAGTGATATGATGATACAACGCAAAATATAGATTAATGACATGTGATATGCTGAAGCAGTAAATATGAAGTCCTAAGAACTGGATATGTAATGCATGTTTGGCATGATTTGGATGAACATATTATTCCTAAAACATGGATTCTAATGCAGATATAAAAAATGTAAAGCCTAAGGCATGTTCTCTACCCAATAGTGTCAACAGTATCATCAGCTACCCTCCCCATTTCACTAGCCATCCCCAATATATGTTTACAAATTAATTATTACAAACCAATAGCTGAATGAATTACATAAATAAATAAAAAGAGAAGAAGTTAAACTATAGGGAGCCTAAGGCATGCCCAGTTGTATCCTGAGGATACCAAACCTCTGTAACCTCAAATGCCACGATTTCATATCCAATCTCATGTCCGGGTGTGTCAGAGTTCCCTTAGGACCTCAAGGATCCCGGGCAGTGCTCACATGCAAACTTTCATAACTAGAACTGAGTAAGTGCAGTATGGAAAGGCCAGCCCCAGTGTGCTAGAGTTCAGAGGGATCTTAAAAGGATCCCAAGGCAGTACACACACTGGAGGGGCATAACCTAGAGACTTAGGAGTAAAGTGATAGTGCTTGACATAGTTTTGAAAAGGTTTTGATATGAAAACAATATTGAAAAAGACTCAATTAAGTAAAGAGGCTTTATGAAAAATAGGAGTTGATTAGTAGTAAAAAAGTTTGAACAAGAACAGTGTAAACATTTGAAGAATCAAATAAACAACTGATTAAATCTGAACAAACAGATCACTTAACAACATGACACATAGCAGTATTGGGAGTTGGGACGTGTAACGACCCGATCGGTCGTTTTGAGAATTTAAGCTCCATTCGATGGCATAAGGTCTTGAACATCTTCGCATTGTGTACATTGACCTGCATGCATGTTTGGATTCTATTACCGGATGATTTAGAGTCGAATTGAAAGAAGGACTGTTGTTTTGGAAGCTTAAACAATGAAGTTTTGACCGAAATTTGACATTTATGTAAAAGGATCCGGAACAAGTTTTGGATAATGTCAGCAGCTTCGTATGGTGATTTTGGGCTGAGGAGCGCGTCCGAAATGTGTTCTTAAGGTCTGTGGTAGATTTAGACTTGAATTGGCGAAAGTTAGAATTTTGGCGATTTCGGCCGATAGGTGAAATTTTGATATCGGGCTCAGAATGGGATTCCGAAAGTGGATGTAGGTTTTTAGTGTCATTTGTGACCTATATGTCAAATTTCAGGTCATTCAGACTAGTTTTGATGTGTTTCGGCATCAGTTGTGGATTTTGGAAATTTCATAAGTTCTTAGGCTTGAATCCATGCATAATTAGTGATTTTGATGTTATGTGATGTGGTTTGAAGGCTCGACTAAGTTCGTATGGAGTAATAGGATTGGTTGGTATGTTTGGTCAAGGTTTCGGGGGCCTCAGGTGTGTTTCGGGTGGTTAACAGATTGTTTTGGAAATTTAGAGTTTGCTGACTTGCTGGTTTTTGGAGTTCTGGTGTTTTTCCGCACTTTCAGATGGGTAGACACATGTGTGAGGTTGCAGGTGCGGAAGGGAAGCCCGCAGATGCGGAATTTGGGGAGCCAGGCCTGAGGCGCATGTGCGAGGTTTTGGCTGCACCTGCGAGCCCATAGGTGCGTGACCTTAAGCACAGGTGTGAAGATATGGGAGTTAGTGATTTCCGCAGGTGCGTAATGCGCATGTGCGAGAAATGTCCTCAATTGCGAGGATTGCTGGGCAGAAAAGGGGGGAGAATCGAGGGTTGTTCATTTTCACTCCATTTTTGATTTTGAGCTCGGGAAAAGGTGATTCTTTGGCGGATTTTCAGAGGAATCTTGTGGGTAACGATTTCTTACTCGAATTTGGTTTTATTTCACTAATCTATTGTGGTTTTTCTCATTTTATCAAAGAAATTGAGAGTAAAAGTTTGGAAATGGGAGAAAAAGTTCCCAATTGAAAATTCGAGATTTGAGTGGGATTTTGACATCGGTTTTTGATGATTTTAGTTCGAGTGTTCTCATATTTGAGCGGGTGTTCATAACTTGTAAATTTTTACCCGATTACGAGACATGGGTATGGGTTACTATTTGGGCAATTTTTCTAATTTCGCGTGTTAGCTTCGAATTTATTAGTTAAACTAGTTGCTTGTAGTATTATTTACACGATGCTATTGATTTGATTAGATTTGGGCCATTGGGAGTCGGATACTCGGGGAAAGAACATGATTTCAATTTTTATTTGAGCGGTTGAGGTAAGTATCTTTCCTAACCTTGTGTGGGGGAATTACCCCTTAGGATTTGAGTCTTCTATGTTTATTGTGGTTCGTGTACGCGAGGTGACGAGTGCGTGCTCAGACTTATTTGTGGAAAGTTGACCCTTTAGGAATATTAGGTCCTTATATTCGCCGAGTATGTATTGTCCTTAGCATGATTGAATTTCCTAATTTCTAGTGTCATCTTTATTTGCTTAAATTTGGAAGTTCTTACTTTTCGATTTACCCCTATTGCCTATTTGACTCCTAATTGACTTATCTGAAGATTTTATTTCCTTTTTCTGTCATGCTATGTCTTCTTAACTGTTTATCTCTAATTGTAATTACTTTCATCTCATTCTAGAACCGTTTGGTCTTGACTGAGGTTATGATTATTTTCTAGTTGGTTGTCCTTAAATGAAATTGTTGAATACCCTTGAAACTACCGACCTTAAAGGAAGTTTGGATAGACTATACCTTAGTTGGCTTGCCCGTAAATAGAGTTATCGGAGATTTGTATTGATTTCTTGTTGTTAACCATTGTAATTAGGTGCACCTGTTACATGCTATTTTCCTTCCTTGTTGAGTGATTCTTAATATGCCTAGCTCTCTTTATTATGTTTATTTCTCGTGAACTAGATTTTCCTATCTTGTGATCGATGGTTCTTGAGTTGATGTATTATTTGTATCTTGAACTGTTGCCATTATTGTTGTTGTACTTGTTGTGGTGATGCACGAGGTTTTTTCCATGCAGTTGTTCATATGGGGATTTGCACGAGGTTTCTGCCCGTGCCGTATTTACTATTGATATTGCACATGCGGAGTGATAAGGCGGTATATGAGATTGAGGGTGCGCATGTGGCGAGACAAGGTGGGAACATTCTTATGCACGTGTGGCGAAACAAGGCGGGCATATACTTTACTATTGCACACGTGGCGAGATAAGGTGGGCTATGTTAGGGATTGTTTGTGTTACTTGCCTTGGCCTGGGGGCATTCCTTGTTGTTGATATTGTGTACTGGAACACTTACGTTGTGAGTTTATTCGTGTGGAAATTTGTGAGATGACAAGGTACACGTTGCCTTTCTCTTTCTTTATACTTATGGGTTGTTGAATCATGTTAGGACACATTCACAAGCATACACTTAGTTAAGTAAATATATTCTTGTTATACTTACCGTATGGGTGGAGATGACCCAATCGGCTCATAAGTCGTTCGTGTAGTTAGCACTCGAATGAGGCGCAAGATGCCACGTGGGTTCGAATATTGGGACCCGTAAATGGTGATTTGTCCGAGGTTCAGAACTTCGTAGAGATGACTACGAATTTGATGTAGAAGTGGTTGAAGTTGTTGAGACATTACATGTCCGTGTTGTATATTTACATTCCAGATTTGTTGTGTTCTATCAAATTTTTGTGTTGTTTCATGGTTTCCGCTGATACTTATTGTTTTTCCTTCTTTATCAAATTCCCTATATTGTTAGCTATATTGCGTAGCCTTTATGTGTATATCGTTTTCCCCTTTATTCCTATATTGATACTTGTTTAGTTTATTAGACTAGTGGGTCTCTTGACTATTCCTCGTCACTACTTGACCGAGGTTAGTCTTGATACTTACTGGGCACCGCTGTGGTGTGCTCATACTACTCTTCTGCACATTTTTGTGCATATCCATGTATTGATCGTTAGTAGCTGAGTGGACTGTTGCCGAGGAGACTCAAGGTAAACCTGTTGTTGCGCTCTTAGGCTTCGGAGTCACTTTCCTACTTTGCATTCACACTGTTTTATTTGTTTTTAAATAGTTGTAATTAGAAGTTATGGTTAACTCTATAAAGCTTCACTTGTACTACCGGGTTTTGGGATTTTGCAATGTATAAAAAATAGTTTATTTTAGAAAAACATTAGGTCTTATTATTATTGTTGTTATTCCATGAATATTAGGCTTACCTAGTCCTTAAGACCAGGTGCCATCACGATACCCAACGGAGGGAAGTTCGGGTCGTGACAAGTTGGTATAAGAGCTCTAGGTTCATAGGTGCTATGACTCATAAGCGAGTTTTGTAGAGTCTGTGCGGATCGGTACAGAGACATCTATACTTATCTTCGAGAGGCTACATAATTATTAGGATAACTTCACTTCCTTCATTCCTATCGTGCGAGTTCATTGATCTTGAACTTTGAAATTATCATTCCATTCTCTCATAGATGGTGAGGACGTGAGCTGCAGATCCTGAGGGTGTTATCCTGGAGCAGATGCCGTCGGGGGCAGAGGTAAAGGCAGAGGCCGACGAGGGGCATGTGCCGCAGCTAGAGCACTTGCCAGAGCAGCCGTTGAGGAGCCGCCAAAAGTTTCAGTTAGGGGGAAGGCACCAGAGACGCCTGTTGTTACACCCGAATTTCAGGAGACCTTGGCACAGTTATGAGATATGATTGGTACCTTGGCTCAAACGGGGTTAATTCTGGGTGCACCAGCTACTTCACGTAACGGGGGAGGAGCTCTGACTCCCGTCGCCCACACTCTAGAGAAGCGAGATCATGTTGGTCAGGTTCTAGGTGTCATGGCAGCACAACCTAGGGTCCCAGTTCCGCCTGTGGTTAGGGCAACAACATCTGAGGAGGAACAACTTAGACTCGAGAGGTACAAGAAGTACCACCCTCCTACCTTCAGTGGATTGGCGACAGATGATGCCCAACATTTCCTAGAGGAGTGTCACCTCATTCTTCGTACTATGGGTATTGTGGAGATGAGCGGGGTTGCTTTCGTTACATTCCAGCTCAGGGGAGCGGCTTATCACTGGTGGCGGGCATATGAGTTGGGTAGCCCAGCCGAGTCAGCTTCACTTACATGGGGTCAGTTTTCAGAGATGTTTTTGAGAGAGTTTGTACCTATGTCCCTCCGAGATGCATGGCGCGTGGAGTTTGAGCGGCTGTGCCAGGGCAGTATGGCAGTATCAGAGTATGCTGTCAGATTCAGTGATTTGGCCTGGCATGCACCTGCTTTGGTTGCTACAGTTAGAGAGCGTGTTCATAGATTCATTGAGGGCCTCAGGCGTGATATTCAGTTAAGCATGGATTGGGAGTTAGAGTCAGACGTTTCATTTCAGTAGGTGGTAGGGATTTCTCGCAGAGTTGAAGGCATGCTGGGTCATGAGAGGGATGCCAGGCGGGACTGTGAGAGAGATGTCAGGCGGGACTATGAGATAGATGTCAGACGAGGTTAGGAGAGAGAGAGAGGGCAGAGAGGTAAGGAGGCCTTGTAGGCCGGAGGATCTGCTGGTCATTATTATGGAGGCAGGCTCCGGCACGGTAGAGGTTTTGTGGGTCAGCCAGTTCAATTTGCATTACCGGCTTCGCATGGAGTTTCAGGTACTCATGGGTCTTAGATTATTCGTACCGCACAGTTTCTACAGCCACGTCAGCAGAGAGTTTGTTTTGAAAGTGGAGATACCAGCCACAGGGTGAGATATTGTCCCAGGCTCCGGGCAGATGTGTTACAGCAGGGCATTCGGGTGAGTAGAGGGCGCCCAAGAAGGGGAGGTCTGACCCATTGATGTGTTTCGTATAGTAGGCTGGACGCCGTTGTGCCAGATGTTATAGTGCATATATGTTTTAATTTGTTACAGAGGGGCACCATTTGTAATTCATTATAGCTCTACTAGTCGGGACGAGTTCCCTCATTGTTGTTTTGTTTATGAGTGAGTTTCATGCTTTGCACTCTATTTTTGTGTTTGCTCCTGTTGGGAGATTCTGTGAGTGGTAGCCCATGTCTATTGTTTGTTTCTAGTCAGTATTGAGAGATATGAGACTAGTAGTAAATTCATGTGTCCAGTACGGTAGGCTTGATGTGATTCCTAAGTATAGTGATTACGAGCTGTGATTCTTATGATCCACTAGTGCGGGGGCCAGCACATGTTGTAATTTTGTTGGAGGAAGTGATCTAGAAAAAGGTTCCAGTTGGTGGATTATATATATCCTATTTGTGATTGGAGTTGAGTACGAAACCCTCGTGATTTCGTGTGTTTTGAAGTGTTTGAACTGACTGTGTACCGTGATATAAGTTATTCCAGGATGTGATCTTTATGATTTGTTCATGTGCTTTAGTTCCTTCCTTGTTATGTTGTTGTGTAAGTTAGCATTGATAGAGAGTTGTGCATGTCGGGCTTGTTTGATAGTTCCCTTATGTGTTCCTCCTTTCATATTCCGTCATTTTCGTTCTGTGCTGCTTGAGTTTTATATTGCGGTGCGTGTGCCCGGTGGTGTTAGTTGTGGCTTGGTGATTCGGGTCTCAAATTTATGAAGTCTTTGTTTTCTTGCATTATTATCAGTATGATGGAGGTTGGGAATATATTTCTATCGGATATGAGGCTAATTGTTGGTGTTGAGTTGATTTCTGGCAGCTATTGTGATCAGAAATGTTATCAAGGGCCTATGTGTGGTGCGTTATGTTGTGTGGTCATACCTTGTGGGGTAGGCATGAGTTGACGCAGCTGGTTGAAGCTGATACCAGATATAGATTTAGAATCGGGTCTTTGTGGAAATGAAGAGAAGGTGAGAATTTGAGGTCTGAGGCTTATCGGTGTTAATAGAAAGGCTAAATAGCAGTTGATAAGGTGTCGTCAGGATTATGTAGATTGGGGTGACGCGGGATCACCCGCAGGTGTGTGTTGGAAGTGTGCAATCAGTGATTGGATGAGTTCGAGGTGAATCTTGGCACGTGCGAGGATGAACATTTGTTTAAGAGGGGGAGAATGCAACGACCTGACCAGTCGTTTTGAGAATTTAAGCTCCGTTCGGTGGCATAAGGTCTTGAACAGCTTCGCATTGTGTACATTGACCTGCGTGCATGGTTGGACTATGTTACCGGATGATTCAGAGTCGAATTGGAAGAATGACTGTTTTGGAAGCTTAAACAGTGAAGTTTTGACCGAAATTTGACTTCTATGTAAACGTCTCCGGAACGAGTTATGGATGATTTCAACAACTTCATATGGTGATTTTGGGTCGAGGAGCGCGTCTGGAATGTGTTCTCAAGGTCTGTGGTAGATTTAGGCTTGAATTGGCGAAAGTTAGAATTTTGGTGATTTCGGCCAATATGTGAAATTTTGATATCGGGCTCGGAATGGGATTCCGAAAGTGGTTGTAGGTTTGTAGTGTCATTTGTGACATGTGTGTTAAATTTCAGGTCATTCAGACTAGTTTTGATGTGTTTCGGCATCGGTTGTGGATTTTGGAAATTTCATAAGTTCTTAGGCTTGAATCCATGCATAATTGGTGATTTTGATGTTATTTGATGTGGTTTGAAGGCTGGACTAAGTTCGTATGGAGTTATAGGATTGGTTGGTATGTTTGGTCGAGGTTCCGGGGGCCTCGGGTATGTTTCGGGTGGTTAACAAATTGTTTTGGGAATTTAGAGGTTGTTGACTTGCTGGTTTTTGGAAATCTAGTGTTTTTCCGCACCTGCAGGTGCGAGGTCACAGGCGTGGAAGGGAAGCGCGTAGATGCGAAATTTGGGGGGCCAGGCCTGAGGTGCAGGTGCGAGGTTTTGGCCGCACCTGCGAGCCCGCAGGTGCGTCACCTTAAGCGCATGTGCGAAGATGTGGGAGTTAGTGATTTTCGCAGGTGTGACTGGTTGGACCGTAGGTGCGTAATGCACAGGTGTGAGAAATGTCTGCAGGTGCGAGGATCGCTGGGCAGAAAAGGGGGTAGAATCGAGGGTTGTTCATTTTCATTCCATTTTTGATTTTGAGCTCGGGAGAAGGCGATTCTTTGACAGATTTTCAGAGGAATCTTGTGGGTAACGATTTCTTACTAGAATTTGGTTTTATTTGATTAATCTATTGTGGGTTTCCTCACTTTATCAAGGAAATTGAGAGTAAAATTTTGGAAATGGGAGAAAAAGTTTCCCAATTGAAAATCCGAGATTTGGCTGAGATTTTAACGTCGGTTTTTGATGATTTTTGTTCGAGCATTCTCATAATTGAGCGGGTGCTCATAATTTGTAAATTTTACCCGATTCCGAGACGTGGGCCCGGGGTACTTTTTGGAAAATTTTCCTAATTTCGCGTCTGAGCTTCTAATTTATTAGTTAACTTGTTGCTTGTAGTATTATTTACACGATGCTATTGATTTGATTAGATTTAGGCCATTAGAAGTCGGATACTCGTGGAAAGAACGTGATTTCAAGTTTGATTTGAGTGGTTGAGGTAAGTATCTTGCCTAACCTTGTGTGGGGGAATTACCCTTAGGATTTGAGTCTTCTATGTTGATTGTGGTCCGTGTACGCGAGGTGATGAGTGCGTGCTCGGATTTATTTGTGGAAAGTTGACCCTTTATGAATCTTAGGTCCTTATATTCGCCGAGTATGAATTGTCCTTAGCATGATTGAATTTACTAATTTCTAGTGTCATCTTTATTTGCTTAAATGTGGAAGTTCTTTCTTTTGGATTTACTCATATTGCCTATTTGACTCCTAATTGACTTATCTGAATATTTTATTTCCTTTTTCTGTCATGCTATGTCTTCTTAACTATTTATCTCTAATTGTAATTATCTTCATCTCATTCTAGAACGGTTTGGTCTTAACTGAGGTTATGATTATATTCACGTTGCTTGTCCTTAAATGAAATTGTTGAATACCCTTGAAACTACCGACCTTAAAGGAAGTTTGGATAGACTATACCTTAGTTGGCTTGCTCGTAAATAGAGTTATCGGATTTGTGTTGATTTATTGTTGTTAACCCTTGTAATTAGGTGCGGGTGTTACATGCTATTTTCCTTCCTTGTTGAGTGATTCTTAATATGCCTAGCTCTCCTTATTATGTTTATTTATCATGAACTAGTTTTTCCTATCTTGTGATCGAAGGTTCTTGAGTTGATGTATTATTTGTATCTTGAACTGTTGCCATTGTTGTTTTTGTACCTGTTGTGGTGGTGCACGAGGTTTCTGCCGTGTAGTTGTTGATATGGGGATTTGCACGAGGTTTCTGTCGTGTCGCGTTTACTATTGGCATTGCACATGCGGCATGATAAGGCCGGATATGAGATTGAGGGTTGAACATGTGGCAAGACAAGGTGGGAACATGCTTATGCACGTGTGGCGAAACCAGGTGGGCATACACTTTACTATTGCACACGTGGTGAGACAAGGTGGGCTATGTCAGGGATTGTTTGTGATACTTCTGTTGGCCTGGGGGCATTTTTTGTTGTTGATATTGTGTACTGGAACACTTACGGTGTGAGTTTATTCATGTGGAAATTTGTGAGATGACAATGTACGTGTTGCCTTTCTCTTTCCTTATACTTATGGGTTGTTGAATCATGTTAGGACACCTTCACAAGCATACACTTAGTTAAGTACTAGTAATGAATTTAGGGCTCCTTGTTGTTGTCAAGTGTAGATATTCTTGTTGTACTTACCATATGGGTGGAGATGACCCAATCAGCTCATAAGTCGTTCGTGCAGTTAGCCCTCAAATGAGGGCGCAAGATGCCAAGTGTTAGGGTTCGAATATTGGGACCCGTAAATGGTGATTTATCCGAGGTTCAGAACCTCGTCGAGATGACTACGAATTTGATGTAGAAATGGTTGAAGTTGTTGAGACATTACCTGTCCGTGTTGTATATTTACATTCCAGGTTGTTGTGTTCTATTAAATCTTTGTGTTGTTTCATGGTTTCCGCTGATACTTATTGTTTTTCCTTCTTTATCGAATTCACTGTATTGTTAGCTATATTGCGTAGCCTTTATGTGTATATCGTTTTCCCCTTTATTCCTATATTGATACTAGTTCAGTTTATTAGACCCGTGGGTGTGTTGACTAGTCCTCATCACTACTTCACCGAGGTTAGTCTTGATACTTACTGGGCACCGTTGTGGTGTGCTCATACTACTCTTCTGCACATTTTTGTGCATATCCAGGTATTGATCGTTAGAAGTTGAGTGGAATCTTGCCGAGGAGACTCAAGGTAAACCTCTCGTTGCGCTCGCAAGCTTCAGAGTTACCTTCCTACTTTGCATTGACACTGTTTTATTTGTTTCCAAATAGTTGTAATTAGAAGTTATGGTAAACTCTATAAAGCTTATGACTTGTACTACTGGGTTTGTGGATTTTGCAGTGTATAAAGAATTATTTATTTTAGAAAAACATTAAGTTTTATTATTATTGTTGTTATTCCATGAATATTAGGCTTACCTAGTCCTTAAGACTAGGTGCGATCACGATACCCAACGGAGGAAAATTTGGGTGGTGACAGGACGTATACAACACACACAGTGAAACACACAACAAACAGAAGCACATAAGCCTTTTTTAGGAGTTTATGGGATTAGGGAATAGCTAATAATGCAGACACAGTACATGTATACGAATTTCAGAACAGACAGTTGAGGTCATAGTTGTACTAACAGAGTTAAGCATAGAATTAGCACTACTTGAGGTCACAAATTATTTTATTTTCAAAATAGATACGTACCAGAAACTGCGTAAACAAACAGTTTTTCGACCAGATCCCCCTAAAAACCGTATGTGTGGGTCTCCCCGCATGCGGCTCATGCCATTCAACATTCAACATACACAAACGCAGTGGAGTCAGGTTGAGACATACTACAAAGGTACTAGGAATGTTCATAGACATGATGATCATAAGTTGAATTAGGACAGAACTAATATATGCTAAGTGAAACAGAGATTTAAACATCCTAGCTACATATTGAATAGCCAAATAGTAAACAAGAACAAAACTGGTTATCAGTGACCTAAAGCAGCAACAAAACACATAGGGTTCGGAACTTGAATTAAATCAGAACATACCAGTTAAAGAGAGTAGACACATAATGTAGAGCAGTGTAATGCAATAACTAGCCTTGGCTTACAACCGACTAGTTCAATAAAAGTAACAAGTAACAAGAAAGAGCAGAAACTTTAAGTGTAAGAGAGAGTTTTTGAACTAGTCCCCGTGTTTTAGAAGTGAGAATAGAGAAGAGTATATATAGTAGTTAAGATCAGAGCTGAATAAGGTAAAGGAAATCAGTACTCAGCAATTAAGGGAATCATTGAAACAATCACATAAGGAGTTGAGAATAGACTCCTTTAATTAAGGACAATTGAACAAACGGTAATAATAGTAGTCTAATAAAGGAAAGAAGTTCAAAACAGACTAAATAAAGGAATTCAGAATAAATAAATCAGGGGTCTAATTTAAGAGAAGAATCATGTAAAGGAATCAGTAAATATACATCAATCAAATAAGGCAAGAACGAGTAATTAGGGTTGTAATCATAAAAATATGCAAGACTTAGGCATGCAGATCTTTAACAGAGCAAATCGGTGAATCAGAAATTCAAAATAGTACTGATTTAACGGAAGAAAATATAGGTTTCCACAAATAAGCAAATAGGCTAAACACAATTTCATGAACACACAGAAATCAGTTGAGAAATCTAATCAGAAACCCGAAGAAAGACGTACTAGGGTAAAAATCATAAGGCATTAAAATTAAACGAAGGAGAAGTCATATGAATCAAAGTACAAAACATAGTTATGTATCAAATAATACGGATCGACTCAAAATCCAAACATAGTGTCAAAAATTGGGGTTTTAACATAAACTAGTTATAATTGATTAAACACATAATAATCGGAGAATAAGCACTTATAGAAAACGTTTTGAATAAAATATTTTCATGGAAACCCTAGTTAGGAAGAAATGAAAAGAAACTTGAAAATCAGAAGGTTTTTCATAAAAACAAGCGAAAAACAGTTCGATCCATCTCAGATCTGTATAGATCTGAGAAGTTCAAGAGATAAAAGTAGGTTTTCGTAAATATAATGCAGATATGAATATACCAGCTTAGAAACTCATAGGTTTAGGCAAAAATAGAAAGATCTTACTCAACATCGAGCCATAGCAGCCTGAAACAGGCAAGAACAGGCCCAATGTGTGAGTGGACCGACCCTCGTTCCTTGAGGGCCTTAGAGACAAGTAATAACCGGCATAAGAGGGCCATGAGAGGTCTGAGGGTGGTGAGGTACCACCATGGTTAAAGGCAAGCGAACATGGCGAGGGAGATTAGGGTTATGGTAGAGGGGGTTTGTGAGAGAAAGAGAGGGTGAGAGATAATGAGGGGTTTAGGGGTAGCTCATTAGGTTAATTAAGGAAATAATAAACCTGGACCATTGATAAAAAATGATCAACGAACAGGATTTGGGCGGATTGGGTCGGGTAGGATTTAGGTTTTGGGCCTGGGGTCTTTGGGCTAGGATTGAAATAAAAATTGGCTATTTGTTAAAAACCCAAGATAAATTAATTAAAAAATAATTTATAAAATAGTTACTAATTATAAAAATGAATTTCATGCATAGTAATATTTAAAAAAATGATTATTTAGTATTTCAAAATACAAAAGATTAATAGTACAAAATTATACGCATGGGCTATAATTGCAATGACAAAAGGTGCCAATTTGGCTATTTATGGAATAATTTGGTCTTAACAGGACCACAAATAATAAATTAAATCAAGAAATGCCTTTGAAATCATTTGTAATGCAATTTTATAATTATTTATTGGAAATAAAATACTAGAAAAATTAATAAAAATGTAGAAAAATTATGAAAAAATACCAATTGCTACCAATGCATGATTTGAAGGCGTATATGCAATTAAAAATATTTTGGGAAAATTTGGGCATCAACATTGATGTGCAGACTTGTTACCTTGTGTGGAAGGTTGTGGGAGCGTGACCATGGGAAGATCGTATGAGTGTGACATGTAGTCACTTAATTGATTAAAGATTCAGACCAAGTGTAAAGAAGTATAACATTGTTTATTTGATAGTTTATGCCTTGAGGGCACTCGGTTCATTTGGTTGCGGAGGTAGGAATTTTTCTCCGGCTATGATGGTTGTTCTTGCGCTTTGTGAGGAAGAGTGGGTTATTATGGACGCGGAATTGGCTCGAAGGTTGTGAATGAATTTAAATATGATTACGGGCTCCATATGATTCAGAGGGGTTCGTTTCAGTTTTGCGCTTCTCTCGGAGGGATATTAGAACATTAGATGTTGTTCCATCTTCGTTCATTTCATGAATTATTATGTTGTGCCGTGTGAGATGTGAAATGGCTTGATAATTTCCCATGTGTTGAGATTCCACGTAGTGATGATGTTACGTGAGCAGGATAGCTCTTGAGATTCAGATTATACATCGCACCTCAGCTGTGCTTGAGTTTTGTAGCGTATGGCTCTATAAGTCTCCCCAGGATAGTATTATGCACTTAGCAGCTTGTGACCAATATTTGATATTTTGTGGTAATGAGCATTTTAGCTCAGAGTGTATCTCTTTACGTGAATCTTATGTGTGGATCGGGTGGCACGCCTCCACAGTTATGTTATTTGGATCGGGTGGCACGCCGCCACGGGCATGTTATTTGGATCGGGTTGCGTGCCGCAACAGTGTGATGTTGAGTACGGTTCCCTATATTTATTTTCCTGTGTTTTACTTCCTAGAGGAAAGTTCATATTAGTTGCGTGAGTCGAGTAGTCCCTTCCTGAGTCATTTCCTTATGTATCCTGTTTGAGTTGTGGCCTATTGGCGCATTGTGGCATCATGTGAAACTGTTGGTCATGTCTGGGGTGATTTGTTGCCTGAGCAGTTCATACTGGGTGAGTTGAGATTATCGGATCAGGGATCAGTGCGATAAGATTGTGTGAAGTATATTAAAGGAAAAACACCATTATTTGGTTCATAATTAGGTGATGATTTTAGTCAAGAGAAGAGATTCAATGATTTGTTGACTCTGCAGTTGGTTATAAATTTCTACACATCTCCTCTGTTGCGGTGGTATCGTAAGCATTATAGCAGGACCTATATATAAGTCATTATGTAATGACTCGACCGGTCGTTCATCGGTTTGAGGCCCTGAGTAGCTTCACTTCAAGTATTATGACTTGCATGCATGGTCGAACTTGAATTTCGGGAAGTTCAGAGTTGATTTAGAAAGAAAATTCTCATTTCGGGAGTTTTAAGTTGGAAGAATTGACTAAAGTGTGATTTTTGAGCAAACGACCTCAGAATCTGGATTTGAAGGTTCTAGCAGGTTCGTATGATGATTTTGATCATGGGTGTAAGTCCGGATTGGGTCTCGGATGACCCGGGAGCGTTTCGGCGTATATTCTGGAAGTTGGCAATTTGGGAGAAGTTCACAAATTTGGGTTGAAGTGTGTTTCAGTATTATCGATGTCTGTTTGGATTCCAAGTCTGGGAATAGCTTCGTATGGTGATTTTGGTATTGGGAGCGTGTTCAGAAGTGGAATTGGAGGTCCGTAGGTCATTTGGGGTCATTTGGTGAAAGTTATAAAATAGAAGATTTTTTGAAAGTTTGACCAATTGTTTGACTTTTTGATATCGGGGTCGGATTCCAATTACGGAAGTTGGAGTAGGTCCGTAATGTCGAATGTGACTTGTGTGCAATATTTGTGGTCAATCGGACGTGATTTGATAGGTTTCAACATCGAATGTAGAAGTTTGAAGTTTTAAAGTTCATTAAGCTTGAATTGGGGTGCGATTCATGATTTCAACGTTGTTTGATGTGATTTGAGGCCTCGAGCGAGTTCGTATCATGTTTTGGGACGAAAGCGTACGGCCGAAGCGTCGCGAAAATAAATGTGCACTGCCGAGGGTCGAACGGCTGGAACCATAGATGCATCTATTACCCTGCTCGCGAATAGAACATGCAACACGGTTGACATAATAATAGGGCTATCCCGCTTACGAATCATACATGCGACGCGGGTGCCGTATCATACACATAATTTTTCAGCATTTAGGGATTTTATAGAGATTGTACGTAAAAACAAGAAATTAAGCAATATGATTTTTGAAAATATCTTCCTAATACTTTCACACCAAATTCAAGGATACTATGCAACTCAGATACATTTAAGAACACACGTAAGGCACATAAAAGCATGCTTGTGAGTCCTAGAACAACCCAACATAACATAATAGTAGCTACGCACGGACTCTCGTCACTTCGTGCGTGTGTAGCCCTCGCAAATAAGGACATGCAATTATTTATGATCATCTATGGAGATAATTCCCTCTTACAACATTAGAAAGGAGACTCACCTCATGTAGAATCCTACATTTGTGGGTCAAGAACGCGCCCGAACCTCCAAACTCGCCTCTCAAGGACTCAGAACTAGTCAAATATTGTATACATAAATCAATCTATGCTCAAAAGTATGAAATTTACCTAATTAAGTAGTTATTTCAACCTACTTTGAAAAATCCCAAAAATACACCCCGGGCCCAGATGCTCGGATTCCGGAAATGCTTGAAGGAAACACTTACCCATACTTTAAGGGTCATTAATATATGATTTTTTTAATGATTTTTCATAGCTAATTTAGTGGGTAATCCCCAAAATTCCATAAAGCCCTAGGTTTTTACTCTAAACCTTGATTTTCACTAATTAGGAGATTAATCTACATAGGATTTCATGTATTAAACTAATATTAGAGTAGAAATCACTTACCTTTCGGTAGCTAGGTGGATTGGCTCTTTCCCAAGCTCCCTAAGTCGACAATGGTGGAAGAAAAATGGAGAAAATGAACATTTCCCGTGTTTAAAAGAACACACTGCCTTCAATAGTTCCCCCTGCGGCTTAAGGACCGCACCTACGGAAAATGGGACAAGGGCTTGGGCTCACACTTGCGGGCATGAGTCCGCACCTGCGAGAACTGGGAAGCCCACCTTGGGGGAGAACCTGTGAGGCTGGGACCGCAGGAGCGGTATCGCACCTGCGACAGGGCAACCGCACATGCGGTCTCACCAGATCAGGTGCACCAGCAACTGCTTCAGCTTGTTTTTAGCCTCGTTTGGTGCCCGAGAGGCACCTGGGCCCACCCGAGCTCCCGTCCAAATATACCAACAAGTCCCAAATCATAATACGGACTCGCTCGAGCCTTCGGAACACCCGCAACAACGCTAAAACTCAAAATCACACCATCAAAACCCCTAGAACCAAACTTAGGAACTTTAAGTTTCTTGAATTCGCTAACAATGCGCCGAACTGACCTATACTATTCGGAATGACACCAAATTTTGCAGGCAAGTCATAAATGACATAGCGGAACTATTCCTGCTCTCGAAAATCTGTTCGGACCTCGATAACGCAAAAACACGTTCCAAACCAAATTTTGAACTCAAGGAAACTCAAATTTTGATATTGGGTGCCGAAACGCCCTGGGTCATCCAAAACCGATTCCGAACATATGCGCAAGTTCAAAATCATCATACGAAGCTACCGAAACAGTCAAAACTCGATTCAGAGGTCGTTTACTCAAGATGTTGACTGAAGTCAAACTTGGCCTTAAAGGCCAACCTTAAGGAACCAAGTGTTCCTATACCACTCTAAACGCTTCCAAATCCCGAACCATCCGTCCCCGCAAGTCATAAATCACAATAAGCCGCTATGGGAAGTTTCTTTTAGGGGAACGGGGTCCGATAATGCAAAACAACCGGTCGCGTCGTTACATTCTCCACCTCTTAAACAAACATTCGTCCTCGAACGGGTCTAGAATCATACCTGAAGTGCTGAATAAATGTGGATATCTTCTCCGCATGTCCTCCTCGGACTCCCAAGTCGCCTCCTCCATTGGTTGGCCCCTCCATTGGAACTTTATGGCAGAAATTCCCTTGGATCTCAACTGGCGATCCTACCTGTCAATAATAGCAATTGGCTCCTCCTCGTAGCCCAACTTCTCATCCAACTGAATAGTGCTGAAATCAACAACGTGAGAGAAGTCGGCGTGGTACCTCCGGAGCATGGATACATGAAAGATCAGATGAACTCCTGAGAAACTGGGAGGTAAAGCAAGCTCATAAGAAACCCCTCCAACTCGCCTCAATACTTTGAAATGACCTATAAACCTCGGGCTCAGCTTGCCCTTCTTCCCGAACCTCATAATACCCTTCATCAGTGAGACTTTCAACAGAACCTTATCTCCCTCCATAAATGATACATCACGCGCCTTCTGATCCGCGTAACTCTTCTGTCGGGATTGTGCTGTGTGGAGCCTCTCCTGAATCAACTTCACTTTCTCCAAAGCATCTCTCACCAGGTCGGTGCCATTTAACTTAGCCTCGCCAGGCTCAAACCACCCGATATGAGAATGACATATCCTACCATACAAAGCCTCAAATGGAGCCATCTCGATGCTGTACTGCTAACTATTATTGTAAGCAAACTTGGCTAAAGGCAAGAACTGGTCCCACTGACCTTCGAAGTGAATAACACATGCCCTGAGCATGTCCTCCAATATCTGAACCATACGCTCCGACTGACCATCAGTATGAGGGTGAAATGAAGTGCTGAGATCTATCTGGGTGCCCATCTCATTATGCAATGCTCTCTAGAAGTGCAAGGTGAACTGAGGAGCTCGATCTGATATAATGGACACCAGCACACCGTGCAACCGGACTATCTCCCGAATGTAGATCTAGGTCAACCTCTCAGAATTATAAGTAGTAGCCACTGGAATGAAATGCACCGATTTTGTCAATCTATCCAAAATGACCCAAACAACGTCAACCTTACGCAAAGTCTGAGGCAACCCAACCACAAAGTCCATAGTGATGCGCTCCCACTTCTACTCAGGAATGGGCATCTGCTGAAGTAGGCCTCCTGGCCTCTGGTGCTCACACTTAACCTGCTGGCAATTAAGACACCTAGCCACAAACTCCAGAATATCCTTCTTCATCCGCCTCCACCAGTAATGCTGCTTCAAATCACGATACATCTTTGTAGCACCAGGATGAACAGAATACCAAGAACTGTGTGCCTCCTCTAGAATCCTCTCCCTCGGGCCATCAACATTAGAAACACATAAACGACACTGAAGTCTTAGAACACCATCCTCGCTAATAGTAACCTCCTTGGCACCACCTTGAACCACTATCTCCCGAAGCTCTTCCAAGCACGGATCATCAAAGTGCCGAGCCTTAATTTTACCCAATAACGAAGACTGAGCAACCACATGTGCTAGAACTCGACGAGGCTCTGAAAGGTCTAATCTCACTAGGAGATTAGCCAAGGACTGAATGTCCAAGGCTAGAGGTCTCTCCTATGCTGAAATATAAGCCACATTCGCCTTGCCCGGATGATAAAGAATGGTGATCTCATAATCCTTCAGCAACTCAAGCCACCTTCGCTGCCTCAAATTAAGATCCCTCTGTTTGAAAAAGTGTTGTAAGCTGCGGTGATCCGTATAAACCTCATATGAAACCCCATACAAATAGTGCCTCCAAATCTTAAGAGGATGAACAATCGCCGCCAACTCCAAATCGTGCACATGATAATTCTTCTCATGAACCTTCAGCTGGCGTGAAGCATATGAAATAACTCTCCCTTCCTGCATCAATACACACCCCAAGCCAACGCGTGAAGCGTCATAATATACTGTATACATCCCAGAACCGGAAGGCAATACAAAGACAGGTGCTGAGGTCAATGTTGTCTTGAGCTTCTGAAAGCTCGCCTCACACTCGTCGGACCATCGGAACGAGGCATTCATCTGAGTCAATCTAGTCAGTGGGGTTGCAATGGATGAAAAGCCCTCCAAAAGTCGCCGGTAGTAGCCTGATAGACCCAAGAAACTCTTGATCTTTGTAGTTGAAATAGGACGTGGCCAACTCTGAACTACCTTAATCTTCTTAGGGTCAACCTTAATACCCTCTCCGGATACCACATGTCCAAATAATGCCACGGAATCCAACCAAAACTCACACTTGGAGAACTTAGCATATAGCTTCTGTTCTCGCAGGGTCTGGAGCACAACTCTTGAATTCTGCCCGTGCTCTCCTAGGCTATGTGAGTAAATTAGAATGTCATCAATGAAGACGATGATAAAGAAATCAATGTACGACCTGAACACCCTGTTCATCAAGTCCATAAATGCTGCTGGTGCATTAGTCAAGCCAAAGGACATCACCAGGAACTCATAATGGCCATATCTCGTACGAAAAGCAGTCTTCGAAACATCAGAGGCCCGAATCCTCAACTGATGATATCTCGATCTCAAATCAATCTTAGAAAACACCCGAGCACCCTGCAACTGGTCAAACAGATGATCAAAGCGCGGCAAAGGATACTTGTTCTTAATGGTGACCCTGTTCCACTAGCGGTAGTCAATACAAATCCGCATAGTCCATCCTTCTTCTTCACAAATAAAATTGGGGCACCCACAGCGATACACTTGGCCTGATAAACCCCTTAGCTAACGACTCCTCAAGCCGCTCCTTCAACTCCTTCAACTCTTTCGGAGCCATACGGTACAGAGGAATAGATATAGGCTGGGTGCCTGGAGCTAAATCAATGCAGAAATCAATATCACGATCCAGAGGCATGCCTGGAAGATCTGAAGGAAATACATCAGCAAACTCTCGAACCACTGGCACTGAATCAATCGTCGGAGACTCGGCGGTGGTTTCCCGCACATAATCAAGATAGGTGAGACAACCCTTCTCGACCATATGTCGAGCCTTCAGGAATGAAACAACCTGGCTGGATGCACTAATTGAGGAACCTCTCCACTCCAGCCTAGGCGACTCGGGCACGGCTAAGGTAACTGTCTTGGCATGGAAATCTAGCACGACATGATAAGGAGATAACCAATCCATGCCTAAAATAACCTCAAACTAAACCATGTCGAGCAATAGAAGGTCCGCTCAGGTCTTGAACCCACAAAATGAAATCACACAGGACCGATAAATCCGGTCTACAACCACAGAATCGCCCACGGGAGTGGACACATAAATAGGAATACCAAAGGACTCGGGAGGAACATCTAGGAAACAAGAAAATAAGGCTGACACATATGAATTGGTGGATCCTGGATCAAATAACACTGATGCATCTCTACCACCTACTGAAATAGTACATGTGATCACGACATCTAAGGCCACTGCATCTGATCGGGTCGGAATAGCATAAAATCTAGCTGGAGCACCGGATGACTGACCTCCGCTGTAATGAATAGGGGCCGACAAAGCTCCCCCTGCCTGGCCTCTACCTCTGGGACGACCAGTCTGCCCTCCACCTCTGGGTGGACGAACCGCCGGTGTTGAAAATGTAGGCTGATAGCTCTGCTGAACGGCCTTTCCCCGAAGCCTGGGACAAGTCCTCCTCATATGGCCTGGATCACCACACTCATAACATCTCGTCGGTGGCATGGCCTGCTGCCCTGAAGAAGAACCCTGGATGGCTAGGGGACGGTGAGAACCCTCCGGCATTGCACTGAAGTAAGGTTTAGAAGACCCCTGATGACCAGAATACCCGCCTGAGGAACCCTGAATGGCTGGTGGACGGTAGGAACTCTCTGGCATGCCGCTGAAATAGGGCCTCACCGGAGCACCACGGGGAGGTGGTGGAGGAGCTGAATATGGAGGCCTGCTAGGCTGGCCTCTACCAAACTGACCTCTACCCCTGGTAGGGGCACCTCTGAAATCTCCTGAAAATCTAGCTCTCTTATCCTGCTGACTCTGCTCTCTGCCCCTCGAATGATAACCCTCAATCAGGTGAGCTATCTCGACCACAAGCTGATAGGGAGTCCCCATCTCCACCTCTCGGGCCATGTTGACCCTAATACCTGAGTGCAGCCCAACTACAAATCTCCGCATTCTCTCAGCATCAGTAGAAAGTATCATAAGGGCATGACGAGACAACTCAGAAAACCTAGCCTCGAAGTCTGTCACTGACATTTATCCCTTCTCCAGCTGCTCAAACTAATATCGCAGCTCTTCCCTCTCGGAGGGTGGGATATACCTGTCTAGGAACTGTTGAGTGAATTCTCCCAAGTGATGAAAGGGGAACCTGCCGGTCTACCAAGGACATAGGACTGCCACCATCTGCGGGCCCTACCCTCAAGCTGAAAAGTAGTGAAGTCCACTCCATGGGACTCCAGTATCCTCATGTTGTGCAGTCTGTCCCTGCACCTATCAATGAAGTCCTGGGCATCCTCGCCCTTCTCACCTCCGAAGATAGGAGGGTGCAACCAGGTCCACCTATCCAGTAACTTCTGTGGATCACCGTCCGCAGCTGGTCTGAGCTCAGGTGTTGTTGCTGCTGGCTGGGCTCCACCCACGGGCAGTTTACCCGAAGTCTGATATACTGCTACTGCATGTCCTGCGGCCTGGGAAGTAGGGGTCTGGGCTCCCCCTCCCACCTGAGATGTGGCAGGATATGCTGGAAATAAACCAGCCTGAGTCATAGTGCGCATCATACCGCCCATGACCTCCTGGAAGCCTGGCGCTGTCATAAAGTCTACTGGGGGAACCTCGCCCTGCTCCTCTGTGATAGGATCCTCTACCGGATCTACTGGGTGTGCTACTAGAACGGCTCTGGGACGCCCTCGTCCCCTACCTAAGACCGGTGCCCTCCCCCGGCCTCTGCCACGACCTCGGACGGTGGGGGTAACGACATCTCCTGGGTCCAGAGTGTCATCCGCATGTGTCCTCACCATCTGTGAGAGAATAGAAGAATTAGATTTAGTAAACCATTGACTGCACGATAGAAAATGAATAAAAAGAGGTTTCCTAACACCCTATATCCTCTCGAAGATAAATAAAGACGTCTCCGTATCGATCCGCAAGACTCTATTCGGTCTGCCCGTGACTTGTGAGACCTACGTAAACCTAGAGCTCTGATACCATGTTGTCACGACCCAAATCCCAATTTAGGTCGCGATGGCGCCCAACTTCGATGTCAGGCAAGCCAACCTTAATTTACTAGTGATCCCTTTTTAATTTGTAAACAATTCACCATACTTAAGAGGTTTTCTTTCAAAGCATAAATTCGAAGTAAATTCGTGACTTAGACGACCAAAAGTGAGCAATAAATATAGTAAACACCACCGATAGTTACAACCTAAAAGAATAGAATATCCATTATATGGGCATGCAAGGAACTGGCGTCACAGGTCTACGGGCATCTAATAGAAACGGGTATCCAAAAGAAAATACAAGTTTGCCCTACTGTCTGAAGAAAAGTAATACACACATAGCAAAAGAAAAGAGGAAATCCAAGGTGCTTCCAGAGAGATACGTCCGGGAAAAAAGCTCACCGAGAAGTCCACGCCAAGTCTACGTCAGGGACGACCTCCGGATAAATGCCCAGATGCACATGCCTCAGAGCCTGTACAAGTAAGTACAAAAGCATAACATGAGTACATAAACAGATATGTATGCAGTGAGTATCCCGCCTAATCTCGAAGAAGTAGTGACGAGAAGTAGACATGATACTTACTAGGGTCAACATTACTAAATAACATAATTTAATAAGAACTAGGCAGGCATAACAGTTGTAGTAATCACAAAGACATAAAATATCAAGTACAATTGTAATTACCTTTGCATGTCAAATTTCACTAGCATATAATGTACTAAATTCCCTTTTTCACATGAAAAGTTTATAAAATTTCAACATACTTCCATTAAATTATATAGCACATAATAGGCCGAAAACGTATGGCCAAAGAGTCGCGAAAATAAATGTACACTGCCGAGGGTCGAACGACTCGAACCATAGATGCATCTATTACCTCGCTCGCGAATTGAACATGCGACGCGATTGACATAATAATAGGGCTATCCCGCTCACGAATCATACATGCGACATGGGTGTCGTATCATTGTCACACCTCCTTTTTCCGACAAGGGTTGGATATGGGAGTTTTTTCCAATTTAAGTGACATTATGCGGATTTGGGATTTATTTATTGGTTTCAGAGTCGCCACCCGGATTTTTTTTTACGGTGTTCCGGGACACCATTTATTTATTGAAATCCCAAACCGAGGAAATTTTGACTCTGTTTATAATGTCTGCGACCAGAAATCCGAGTAAGGAATTCTGTTAACCCGAGAGAAGGTGTTAGGCACTCCAGAATTCCGTTGTTCTAGCACGGTCTCTTAACTATTATTATTTGGCCTAAATTGTCTGATTATTTACATATTTTTGCCTATTGTGCTTTTAGCCCTTTTCGCTTTTTTAGCCGCTTTTAATATTTATGGACTTATCTTGAAAACAAGTCACGATGGTGTGCACTTTTCATTTTTAGACACATTATAATTACGCCACATGAAATGCACCCGTAATTACAACATGTGATTTTTATTATAATTTGAAGTTGAAGACGGGGACATGAGTTGTCGCTCCCGAGTGTTGGTTAGGGTAGCTTTGGTATAATATTTGTTTTTTATCAAAATTTCGAACTAAAGGTATTCATTCTACCTAGAAGATCTCCTAAAACGATATTCATTGCTCTAAGAGAACATCTTATGGGCTATGGCCTCATCTAGCCCCGTTTTATCACATTAGGCCATCCTAAGTCAACTCTCCTTGTAATAGGACTACTAGTTCTGAAAGGAATTTGTTTTTAGCCAACGGTGGCAAATGTGGGAATCAGAACATCCCTTGTTCGTTCAGATATATACACTAATGAAATTTAGATATCTAAATATGTTACTTGTTAATTCTGATACGAATGGGCAAGATGAAACCACTCTACTTCTTCCAGAATTTTATGATTTCTAACAAGGATCATACCACATGCGATTTTATTAATTTTGAAACAGTAATCCTTACCAATTCTGAATAACCTAATCTCACACATCTAAAGTATTAAAGTTCACACATATGTATACATTGATTTTTTCAAATTTATGAGACACAAGACAAATTGAAGATAATCTACTGATTTTATTCATGTTGAAACTCTGATGAATTTGAAATAACCATTTTTCCAAAATCCAAACGGGGTGTTTATACAGATTTTACATACGTTCTTTTGTCTAATATCATTAAGCGTACAGTCCAGTCTTAAATTACATTACAATGAAAAGCTAAAGAAATACAGGGGGATTATAACTTGACTGCCTCTATACACTTTCCAGAATGAAAGAAAAATAAAAATAANTACGTTCGAGCCTTCTCTTTGTAATCTGTAGAACACCCCAATATAATTTAGGTGTTGTGCAACTACCAAAACCAAACTGACCATGAAGAGGTCAGTTTTAATCCTGATATTGCGTGTGTTTAAACCATACTATCTGGCAGAATTATTTATGCGCTTTCTCAGTGAATATGATCATAAAAGGATCAACTCAACTCCAGAATGTCATTTTCATACTTTGGACCTTCAGTCCATGTTAATTCCTTGACTTGGTTATGTAGGCATTTTAAGAGGATAAATCTGATCATAATAAAGGATTCAGATTCTTTCCTCTAAGGAGCCTTTGATTATCCACTTTATATCCGTAAAGGGTAATTTTCAGCACCCTAGGCTACTGTTTAGGCACTACCTAGGGGTGAATTTGACTATTAAAGAGTCAAATCCATCTACCCAAGTGCTAAAACTAACATAATTCTAAACTCTATAGGAACTTTGCTTATCTAGGCATTTTTAGAGGATGAATCTGACCATCCAAGGGTTCAGATTCTCACTCTAATGGCCTTCTCAACTACATACTTTATACCCCTTTTGAAGGGTAAACTTCAGCCAACATACTAACATTTGTGCACTTATCATGGGGTGAGTTTGATTATCAACAAATCAAATTCATCTACCCTAGTGCTGATGCTAACATAATTCCAATCTATACAAGGACTTTGATAATTTAGGCATTTTTAGAGAATGAATCTAGACTTTTAAAGAGTCCAGGTTCCTTATTCCAAAGCCCTTTTTGATCACCTATTTTATACCCTTAAGAGGGTGACTTTCAGCAACTAACTATTTTTTAAGCACCTGATATGGGGTGAATTTGACCATTATAAAGGGTACAATTCATCTACCCTAGTGCTGTTTCATAACAGTATCTAGATATCTGAAACCTGGAATAAACCAGTATTTCAGTATCTTTGTAGGATGAACTTAACCATGAGAGGTTAAGTTCATTACCTTTTGATGTTATTTTCCAACATAAACATGGATTGCACAGACATATAACAGGCAGTTTTAAGATGAAACAGACTTATGTAAAAATTCAGAGATTAGAATCTAAACAAACATAATGTGTTACTCCATATATATGCACATAAGTTTATACAGAAATAAGTCTAAGCAAATAAAATTGCAGATTCATGGGGGAGAGACAACAGATTTCAGATCTTCATATTTCAGATATAAAGAAAGACTTAGTTTTACATACCTTTAAGAGTAATATAACAACAGAAAGTCCTGACCAAATAAAGGTCAGGCAGATAGAAATGAGCAAAAGAAGAGAAACCCAGCAGCAACAAACAACACCCACAAACAGCAAGAAAATCACAGCAAAGAAATCCAGGAAAACATGATTTTTTGAATACCAAATGATTGAACCAAAGCAGCAAACAGAACCAAGTCCCTTGGAAAGAAAACCACAGCTATAAGACAACCTAAGTTCAGATTGTTTCCCCTCCTACTGCAAATCTTTTTGTTTCTGTTTTTTCAAGTCTTTTAGTAGTCAAACTTCGTATTTTCCAGTCCAAAAGGTTCAAAGAAGGGTCTGAAAAAATTCTCCTTCTAGTGGTAAAGAGTGTGTGTATATATAGGGACAATTGGGATAGGATATGCTCAGCATATTCCCTATCCTAAATGAGCTAAAAAGGGTACAGGTACAGCTGTCAACCCTATCCTTTTGGGACAACTGTACCTTCCAGAACATTCCAGCCCTTGAAATTACCCTTCTATC